>PVJS01007001.1:0-57663 GCA_004027185.1 Glis glis
CCCCTGGGTTCAATCCCTGGTACCACAAAATATATATATATATATATATATATATATATATATATATATATATATACATTATATAGCCAGGCGTGGTGGTGCACACTTGTAATCCCAGTACTTGGGAGGCTGAGATAGGAGGATTGCAGGTTCACAGCCAGCCTCAGCAACTTAGTGAGGCCCTCCGCAACTTAGTGAGACCCTGTTTCAAAACAAATAATAAAAAATAGGGCTGGGGTGTAGCTCAGAGGTAGAATGCTACTGGGTTCAATCCCCAGTACTGCAAAAAAAAATATTATATGATACATTGTGCGCCAAGTCAGTCATATCCTGCACAAGTCAGCTAGATTTTTAAATACAGCTTGAAATATTTCAGCCATCAGTGTGGAATAGGTTCAATCATTTAGGGAGGAAAATAGCTCTCTTATGAGCAGCTATTTAATAATTTAAGATTGCAATGTATTTTATTTTCTTTCAAGTTTTATATCTGAAAAGAAAGGGTTAAAAATGAAACCACATCAAAAGAGTTGGGTTGTATATTCAGTCCTCCAGTAATTGACTCTGGATGCTGAACAGGTTAACATTCTTCGGGAACAGACAGCAGTATCCACCAGTGGCACCAATGGCTGTCTAGAACCTTCAAGAGAAGCTGTGTCTTCAAAGGGCAGCAGGCACAGGCCCTTCCTCCCCCAGCCTCAGGATTCTTAGCACCATTTTCCTCTGTCCCCAGGCACTGCCCTCCATCTGTACCACTTACCTCAGCTGCTGCTAGACTGGGCCCTCAGGGGTTTGTATCTCCCCCCTCCCCAGCTGGTGCTCTAGCCCGCAGCAACCACAGCTACACAGGGTCTGCAAGGTTGACCCAAACTTCTTCAAGATGGTGAAGGGCTTCTTCCCTGGCTCCAGCACCTGGAGGGGAAGATGATGGAGGACCGAAGGACCCGGGAGAGCAAGAGCAGGAGCGGAAGCAGGTGGGCAGCATCCTGCAGCTCTTCAGCCCTGCAACTGGGAGCTGAGCCTCTCCCACCCCTCTAAGTGCTCCTGACAGCTGCTCCTGGGTGGTTATTGAGGGCTACTGTGCCAGGCACAGTCAGCACCTCACACCCTGTCATGAAACTATCAGTTACAGCACTCACATGAGTTAGATGAAACCAAAGTGCTTGATTCTCAGATAGCATGTAAGTGTGCAGTGGTCCATGTGCCATTTGGTCACTAACGTTGGTGTTAAATTCAATCTCAAAAATTGTAGGGATAATCAATGGGTAAAGATAACAAGGAAGTAGCAAAGAAGGATTTTATTGGTCCTAGCATTAATGTGCCTATCCAGTCAGAAGCATAAACAAGCAGGAGATGTCCTAGATTCCGGACATCTAGGCAGCACCAGAGGGCACTGTGATATTAATGCACATCCCTGAGTTACTGGTAAACCCATTATTCAAGGGGGTCTGCACTGAGGTAGCTCTGCTGCTGGCAATGGTGTTTTCCATGGGATTGAAAACTTCTTCAATAAAGCTTCTTACATGAGCATTTTAGGAATGGCACCAGGGATGGGAGAAAAAAAATATTTGTTGTTCAGGGAGTGGGTAATATGAGCCTGCACTCCATGAGATATTTATATAGTTTTGGTGCTAAACGTGTTGGTGTTGCTGAGTCTGATAGGAGTGGATAGATGGTATTGACCCAAAGGTATTAGAAGGCTTCAAAGTGCGATGTGGACCAATTCCAGGCTTCCCCAGGGCAAAGGTCTATAAAGGCAGCATCTTGGAGACTGACTGTGACATACTGATCCCTGCTGCCAGCAAGAAGCAGTTGAAGAAATTCAGTGTACCTGAGTCAAAACCAAGATCATTGCTGAAGGTGCCAGTGGACTGATGACTCCAGAAGCTGATAAAATTTTCACAGAAAGGAACATGATGGTTACTCCAGAGCTCTACTTGAATGCTAGAGGAGTGTGAGTATCTTACTTTGGGTGGCTGAGGAATCTAAACCATGTCACTTAGGACCACTTAACCTTCAGATATGGAAGAGTTTCTACCACCTCCTTGAGTCTGTTCAAGATAGCTTTAAAAAATTTGGAAAGCATATAGATCTATTCTTATGACACTCACAGCAGAGTTCCTGGACAGACTACTAGACACATTTGAGAAACACATCATGCACTCTGGCTGAGCCTCTACATTGGAATGTCTGTCAGGCAAATTATGTGCACAGCCACAAAGCATAACCTGGGATTGGCCTGAGTGGCTGCCTATGTCAGTGTCACTGACAAAGTCTTCAAAGTGTGCAATGAGCTGGGTGTGATGGAGCACGCTTGTAATCCCAGTACTTGGGAGGCTGAGACCGGAGGATCCGGGTTCGCGGCCAGCCTCAGCTACTTAGTGAGGCCTCCACGACTTAGTAAGACCCTGTTTCAAAATAAAGAATAAAAAATAGGGCTGGGGGTGTAGCCTGGAGGTAGAAAGCCCCTGGGTTCAATCCCCAGTACTGCCAAAAAAAAAAAAAAGTATGCAATGAAACTCGTGTGACCTGCACATAGATGGATCATGGCTGACTTCCTAATCATTCTCTTCACTTGTAACTTTTGCAGACCTATGGGAAGTTTACATGTAACCATAATGGACACCATTCTCAACAAGTTAATCCAAATCAACCCCTGAAGGAGAAAGAAATTCAGGTTAGGAGATTACATTCAAGCTGATGAGTATGAAAGTAGATATGGCCTACACCAGAGAGCCATTTTGGTATCTTGCCTTTCAATAAAAAGTGTCTTCCATCTGGCCATGCTGCTTGCTCAGTGGCTCTTCGCAGCATGGGCAGTGCTGGTGCCAGGGGGGACACAGTCAAGGGAAGTCAGTTACTCACCTCTTCTACTGTGGACAAATTTGGGATGTACAGTAACTAACGATTTTAAAAAATAGGCGTTTGAAATTTTCAGAAGGTGGCATAGTCCTCAAGTAAGTTATTGGTATTTTACATCAGCAAGACAACTCAATTTTACAAGTTTCAAACAAGGGGAAAAAAAGCTGTTTCTCCATATGCGTTTTATTCTTTTAGATAAAACAAGTACATACTGCTCTAATAAAATTGCCTTTAATCACTCAACAAGCCTAACCTTGACTCAAGTAGTTAATGCCTATAATCATAATACATGAAAAAGCTAGCATTTAATAATATTAAATGGTATCGTTTATAGCTTATCAGTCATGTGTTGTTGTCTAATGAAAATAAAAAATCCAGTGGAGAACTATCTTCACATGGGCAAATGATGGAGGCTATTTTTTATCAGTATTGTCAGAATTTGCTTACTACCACGATGACACATACATAGCCTAAAGAATGCAGTAAATTCCACATTATGTTAATTGTTCTTCCATGTGAAGATCTACTGTGTTAACTGGTCAAATAATAATTCAAGTAGAATGTCCCAGAAAAAAAATGGAGGCTCTGTTTGGAGTTTGGCTGCCTCTGAATATGGCCAATGGCTTCCACTCAGCCTGACTTTGTATCTTCTCTACCATTCTGCACACAGCTACATTACAGGTGGGCTAAAAACAACCTTGGGCTGAGTATTTTTCTTTGGGAGTTATTTGGCCAGGACCTTTTATACAGTATTGTCCCAGTGAAGTACTAGATAGTATTTATATAAGAGTGGACTGCTTTTTTTATTATTAGCAATTATACCCTTTCAGAAATTTTCAACTACTTTGTAACTGCATGTCTTAACCTGGTGATAAAAGCAGTTATTAAAATATACCTTTTCCAGAAAGAATTTTCAAAGGAAGAAAAAAGAATTTATCCACTTCCTTAGATGAGGATAACTCTGAAAGAACTAGTAATAGAAATTGAACAAAATATATCACCGATGTCAAGAAATATATTTAACTTAGATCTTCTTTAAAGAGGAACATTAATAATATATACTCTGAGATCACAGGGTATATTTTTATCACTTTGCAATGATAAAATTTCATTAACAGGGACATAAAAAACTATAACAACATGTCAAGGAATATGGATGCAATCAAATTAATTGAGATTATTTCAGGATAGTGGTAAATCAGATATAGAACCTTACTAACCTTCATTTTATTATTTACCCTACACTTTTTATGTACAAAGTCAAAGGTTGCTATTTTGAAAATATCTCAGAGGAAGGTAATTAATATTAATGCTGTTTTATAGAATTCAATTGAAAAGAAAATATGTATTGAGCTTCTCACTCTTTGCAAAGGACAGGGCATGGGAGCTTCAGGAAATAAACACAGTCCTTGTTCCCAGGAGCTTGCTGCCTGGAAGTGGGAAATGATGTATAAACAGCAAGATTCCAAATGTTTATCAGTGTCATATAAAAGGGTATAGAGGGCCATGAAAGTTTTTAAAAGGGAAGATCAATTTCAGACAATTATGAAGACTAAGAAAAAGGTTGGGTTAAGGCATGGTATTTGAGAGAGGCCTTAAGGTCTAGGTAAGATTTCTGTATTCATAGTTGAGAAATATTCTAGAGAGATTGACCATTTCAGCAAATACAGTTTGGAAGTGAGGGCCGAGTGAGATGGTGTATGTGAACATGACTCATTGAATGTGCATCGCCTTTGTAAAGTTCTGCTTTTACATGCGGTGCTTTCTGTAGAGCCCTCCAGTTTCCAAGAATTTCTTAGCTTATTATCTAACTTTAACATTACAATATTCAAGGGTTATATATCTCTACCTTATAACTGGGTATAAGAGACACAGCCAAACTGAAACTCAGAGCAGACAGGAAATTTGCCAAAGACCATCATACTAATAAATGTAAAATCCATATTAGAACTCTTATTGCTGCTTCTCTACCTAGCTAAGCATGTATAGACCACATCCTAGACTCTTCCTAAAATTTTAGTTGTTGCCTAAATGTGGACAGAGAAGATCAAGTCATCTTTTATCTCTACCATGGAAACATTAAGGAAATGTTTTCTCATTTTTATAGTATTGACTTTTTTCTTTGTCTATTACATGAAAAAAAATGGTTTAATATTATAGAGAATTAAAATTCAAGCTGGGTGTGATGGCTACACCTGTGATCCCAGTACTTGGGAGGCTGAGACAAGAGAATCACAGGTTCAAGGCCAGCCTCAGCAATTTACTGAGGCCCTCAGAAATTTAGTGCAACCCTGTTTCAAACTAAAAAGAGCTGGGGGTATAGCTTGGAGGCAGAATGCCTCTGGGTTCAATCCCCAGTACCACAAAGAAAAAAAGAATTAAAATTCAAAGGAAGAATTAAAGTATCATGAGGAAGAGCATTTTACCACCCACAAAAATGTAATTAAACACATTTTTCTCAAGGTTTCTTTGAGGGTTAAATCAAGTAATGGATATGAAGAGCCTAGCACACAATCAATGCTCAGTTAGTACATTTCTTCTTTATCTGACAATGTACTAATAGTCTTAGAAATCAAGTTTCTGTGACATTTTTAACACAATAGACATTATGTTATTCCTATATAACTGATAACACTTTAGACAAACCTAAATAAAATTTATCAATATTGTACTCAACTATAGTGAACATTCCTAAGATGTTTTTAATATATGCAATATTCCACTCACTTAAATTTCCAGAAATTAAAAGAACTTACTGAAAACATCACCCAAGAAACATGTGAAAGTATTTCTAATAGTTTATCCATGTAAATAGCTAATGTTGACTAATTTAAGCCACTTCCATTCATAGCTGATCACACTTTGAACATCCAACTCCCTGAAATATCACAAATTTCTGCCATGTTCCATATTAAATATAATTTTCCCTTACCCAAAATACTAAGAAAAACAATCTAAAATTAACTCTACATGTACTATTTGTAGGTTACCAAATAGTCCTGACAGCTGTGCTAGCTATTTGAAATATTTTTGCATATAAATTTAATACTGGTTTATATTTGAGTACTTAAACTTTTACATATCATATAGAGGATACAGCGGAAGATACTGGCACATACTACCTTCCTCACAAGCCATTAAAATCACACCTTTCTCTCCTGTCCTTCATATGTTGGTTCTTTAGTATTCCAGTATTATAATACAGAAATTCAAAATTTCAGTTTTATGCTTTTGTTTTCTGCATACCATGTCTCCAGTCACTTTGCCCTCCAGTATTAAAGTGGCCCGGATATCTCTCCCACTCCCAAACAAGTGCCTCTTCCATGCAGCCCCTTCTTCAGTGCATCAGTGGAATCTGTGAAAGTGAAGGTAACCCCCGCTCCTGCCCCCTTCAGAAGAGCAAAGAAAAAACACAACAAACTGAAAACAGAGAGTGGAGACCAGAGAGCAATGAACATTGGACAAATCAGAAAAGTGGTGCTGCCGCACAGGCAAAGCTGCGAGTAAGGGCAGCAGAACTGAGAACGGCCCTGAGCTGGGGATCCCCGAGGGGACCTCAGATGGGCAGAGAGCCTGGCTGCCCATGAGAGCAATTGCACATCCTCTCTGGAGGGAGGTATCTTATTATGGCCTCCAAGACTCCCACTGATTGTGATCAAATAAACGGCCTCATCATCAAATATCACCAAACACACAGTGACGCAAACCATCGTTAGTGAGACCATGGGGAAACAGCAAGCGGCAGAATTATTACACTACGTATTTCAAATGGTTAAAATACTACATAGAGAACATCATGTTTAAAAACACAATGCCTTCACTAATAAAAGGAATCATATGACAAGCAAGCAAGAAGAGACCGTGAAAATTATTTTGAATAAAAGAACTTGAAAAAGTGAAAAATATAATAAAGTCTGCCCTTGAAAGGTCTATCATCACAAGTGTATCTTCCTTTCCAATTCCATTTCCATCTGGCACTGGTTTCTCAATAACTTACCTATAGTGTGTGTGTGTGTGTGTGTGTGTGTGTGTGTGTGTGTCTGTCTGTCTGTCTATCTGTCTGTCTGTCTGTTTCTGGGGATGGAACCCCCGGGTCTTAAGCATGCTAGGCAAGTGTTCTACCAACTGAACTACACCTCCAGCCCCTAAGTTCCCTGTATTTTAAGAAGGAGGTACTTAGTGCTGTGATGTGCCACCCAGATGTCCCACTCCAGGACTGCAGCCTCCATTCCCTCAACTGCCTGGAGTGTGTTAGTCTACAGGCATCAACTGAGACAACCGGGACTTACTCTTAACTAACAAAAACATGACTCCAAAGGTCACATCCCCTTCAGGGAGCAGCTCACAGCTAATAACCTGTTGTTGTCATAATAAAAAGACTAACCACCTTCACCCCAATGTGAGACACCTCTGAATGGTCACCCCAGCTGGAGTTCCCATAGGATTGATGAGTCTGCTATGACTGCATTGCAGTCTGCTCTCCCTGTCCAAATGTGTTTTCTTAATTCTCCCAACAGATATTGATGGGGATTAGGCCCATATTGATTGCTAATGGGTGTCAATTGCTGATGGTAAGAACAAGCTCTCATACTCAGGCAGAACAATAAAATCCTTTTCTCTGTCTCTAAGTTGTTAGCCGAGGGCTGCAGCCAAGGTTGACCTTGGTCAGCTAAAAGTTGGCTGTTAGTCCAGCTAAACACTGAATGTTGCAGGCACAGACACATGCAATTAGAAAAGAATTACAGACTTTCACAACAGCTAAGACTAACATTAAAAGATGAAAAAGCAAGCTATATTAACCCAATATTAATTACTAATAACACAAAATAGTTATAGTCCCGAATCCTCCATACTTTAAAAGACTATATTCCTGTTTCTTTCTTTTCTTCATTATAAAACAAGTTTTCAACATAATAAGTAACTTCTAGCAGATAGAGATAAGGAGATGCTGAGAACTTACCAAGGACACAGGTGGGCAATACACAATGCTTTAAACTTTAATGAAAATAAAACAAAGCAAGCTTCATGAAGCGCCTGACCTTGCCAACCAAGTAACATATTTTGATCAGTGACGTCGGCCCCTGTGAGGATGAACAAAGAAGGCTAACAAGAAGGACTTACATACCAAAGATAACTGATGAAATTGCACCTGCTTTTGGTGGGAAAAGAAGATTATTGGTTAAGCAAGATGAAAAACAAGAGATAATTGATTCTTATAAAAATTGTATATGTTCAAAAGCATCAGTACCTTACTTTCAAGGCACTCCACTGCGTCACCTCTGGCGTAGTGCTTTGATTACTCTGTCCCCCGTTTCCTTCTGTAATAATAAAACTTTGCTCAAGTTTACAACAGTAGTTCTGCCTAGCTTTTTCTGAACTAGCTAAGAACAGGAACCCACGGCGTTGCTCCAAACGGCATCAGATATTGATTCTGAGAACACTCCCCAGTAAATGGCCTGCATGCAGATCTCTGTCTCACACAGGCTTCCCAGGGAGCTTGAATTCTAATAGGATGAAAACTATTCTTCAGGTCTCAGTTCACTCTGGCCTACCCTAATCTTTATAATTTACTACTTTATAATCTTTTTTTAGACAAGGAAATCTTCAATAGTTTCCCACTACATACAGGAAAACACAGCCAACAGAGATGGCTATGAAGGGATTAGCAGGTGGACAGTGTTGACAGCATGGGTCTTCGGACAAAGGGATGATTCCAGTACCAGGACGGGCGGAGTGGGACTGCAGGAGATTTCACCACACACTCAGAATGGCGACAATTAAAAACGTATGAATTACGGACCATATTTGTCATTTAAGACACTATCAGAAGTGTGGTAACATCCTATCTTTCCCCTTCTCTATGCCCACGTAAGATTCTTTTCTCCAGACCACTCATTCTGTTCACTCATGTTCATTTCCAGTTCTGGTCTGGACTCATGACCAATCCCTATCTGAAATTAACAGGACTTCATCCCCACTCCAAAACACAATTTTATATTATGTATGTTTTAGCGCCTAGCCTAATTTTCAATTTCTTTAAAACGCATTTCTTGGTC
The DNA here is from genome assembly GCA_004027185.1 of Glis glis. Lineage (NCBI taxonomy): Eukaryota > Metazoa > Chordata > Mammalia > Rodentia > Gliridae > Glis > Glis glis. The sequence continues at coordinate 8,916 of PVJS01007001.1, forward strand.
ACAACAGCTCAAGGCAATGTCTGAACCAGTGGCATGCTGCAGCAACCCTGAATGGATTTGCAAGAGTTGATTGTAAATTTGGGAGAATTTTATGTGTTCATCATCACATTAATAGCTTGAAATCAGTCATGGTGGGATAATTTACACCTTAAAATAAGCAAACACTACAAATGAAGGCTACCCTGAGAGCTGGTCGTTAAACCTTTACCAGCACACCCCCAAATTTCTTGATTCTCTTGCTCATTTAGCATAGATTTGAACCCTGAATTGCTTTCTGACATGTAGATTTGTTACTCAGAACATCCCAAATTGATAGGACTGTTTTTATGGTAAAGAGCATGATTTTACTAACTCATAAAACTTTTTCCCTGATGCCTTTTCTATAGTAAGAATTCAATAACAATTTTTGTAAGTTATGAATCCTTCAGTTTCATCTTGCACAGAGAATACTGGGAGATAAACAACAAGCAAATTACGATAATGAATTTTATTTTCTTTAAAAAATACACACACACACACACACACACACACACATTTTCTATTTAGTATTCCCCACCTACCCACAGTTTTGCTTTTTATGATTTCAGTTACTCACTGTAAACTACAGTCTGAAATATTAAGTGGAAAATTTCATGATTACACAACTCACCAGTTTCAAATGGCACACCATTCTGAATAGTGCGATGGAATCTTGCTCAACCCCCCCATCCCTCACAGTAAGAGTCAACTTTGTCCAGCCTATCTATGCTGTCTATACTGCCCATCCATTAGTCATCCTGGTTGTCAGATCAATGCTGAGGTCTTGCAGTGCTTGTGTTTAAGTACCCCTTACTTTACTTAATCATGGCTTCAAAGTGCAAGAGTAGTGATGCTGGCATTTTGGACATACCAAGAAAAAGCCACAAAGTGCTTCCTTAAAGCAAAGAGTTAAAAGTACAATGAGACATTTTGAAAGACCGATAGAAGAATACAGAGAAAGCACATTTGTACAGTTTTTTATTATAATACACCATTATAATTGTTCTATTTTACTATTAGTTTTTCTTAATTTATAAATTAAGCTCTACCATGGCTATACACATACAGGAAAAAAACAGAGTATGTGTAAGATTTGATACTATCTGCATTTTCAGGAATACACTGAGGGTTTTAGAATGTATCCCCTACAGATAAATGGGACTATTATATTTTAACCTATTTACCCACAGCAACATCCTATATTTTTATTTCAATCACCATATCATAAACTTTTCTCAAGTCTACTATACAAACATTCTATAATTTTCAGGTTCTATTACTTTTTCTCAATAAACTTTCTTTGCATATAGATTTGCTTCTTATTTAATAATTGAGCCTTCCTTGAAAAGAACTTGTTTCTAAAAATTATTTTCTAAAATATGTGACTCAAGTTTTTTTCTCCCCAGAGAACCATTCTTTGCCTGAAGATCTCACTTGTCACCTTCCTGTTTCACCTTGTTTGCCACTTGGAAGTAAAATTTTAATATGACTAATGCTATTCTTTACTTGTTCCTTAAAAATATATAAAAATAACTGTTGATTTCAGTTATTAAGATCTTCCAAAAGAAGAATAGAAAATAAAGAGATCCATTTGCCTGTCTTTTCGCTGACACTCCACACTGTGACTGTCGCTGCTGAGACAGGAGACGTCCTGCACATCACTTTGGATTTGTGAACCTTGTCAAGTAAGATGCACTTCTGCCGCAGGCTCCAGGGCTGTGTGCAGTCAGCACTCTCTCACACTGCTGGGTCAGCACCACAGAGGAAGCACTCTTCCTTGTCTCTGGGGATCAGCAGGCTGAGCCCAGCTAACTGGAGAGTCCTGTGTGACTTAGGAAGCCAGACTTGGCTCCTGGGCTGCAGATACCCTGGTATATCTTATAGTTCTCCTGACACGTACAGTCCTCCCCTCAGACAAGCTGCCTGGCTCTTCTCTTCCACTTTTCACCCTTAATTTCCTAAGTCAGTGCATACGTGCTCACACTAGGAATTAGAGGATCTGCAAGATGCACAGAGTATATCACTATAGCACACACATTTAAAAGTATCTAGCTCTGTTCTCACAAAGCCAGTTGATCAAATCCCTGGTGTGCAAAGACCCTGGTTTAGAAGATATCCCTGTTATGCCTTTTTGGAATAATTGATAAGCACTGGATCATTTGGTGCTAGAATATGAGCAAAGATGATGTGCTGGACCAAGTGGTGTTATATGTGTCAAAATTACCACAAGCACTGGAGGATCACTTAGCCAGGAAGCTCTATGTTTCACTTCCAGAGTGAAATTTAGAGCCATTCTTTTATTTATTAGGGGTAAGGAGAGAGAGGGGGGAGGGAGGGAGGGAGGGAGGAAAAGAGAGAGAGAGATCATACAAAAGTGGGTCAAGAAACTAGAACACTTGACATTTTTGTTAATTTCTAAACCTACATTTGCTATGCTGCTTTTATATCACTTTCGGCAAGTGATTTAATCTTCCTCTGTTCTAGAATATTTTTTGTTGCACAGTTAGGATATTTTTCTTTACTCCTCAAGGTGAAGGTAGGAAAAGATACTATTTAATGAACCTTAGGAGGCACAGATATAAGATCCATCTGAGGTATCTATTGTACCTGGAACTTTACTTATTTTTACATTAGAAAAAGATATTTACATTAGAAAAAAAACCTTGGGCCTCCAGTTTCAGTTGTGTCATGTAGAGAGCTAGACAGTCCTTTTCATTGTTACAATAAAAAGCTGGAAAAACTGAACATTAATGACTCTTCTTGAACTCATCAGAAAATGTAAACTACAAACAAATTGCCACCCAAAATCTGGAGAAATAGATGCATCTAGAAGGATCTAGAAGGTTGCATCTGAGACTTAATTACATGGAGCCAAAGCTGCCACAGCCATAAACTGGTAAGAACACCTGAAAGATTATCGTGTGTGTGTGTGTGTGTGTGTGTGTGTGTGTGTGTGTGTGTGTAACTGGGTATTGAACCAGGAGCATTCTACCACCAAACTATACCACCAGCCCTATTTTATTATTTTAAAACAGGGTCCTGGTAAGTTGCTGAAGGTCTCACTAAGTTGCTGAGGTTGACCTCGAACCTGTGATCCTCCTGCCTTAGTTTCCCAATTGCTGGGATTATAGGCATGTGCCACTGGCACTGGCTCTGAAAGGTAATTTTGAGGAATTGCTGATCTCCTAGACCTTACAGTGTTAGTGGGGCCTCCTACACTTTCATGAATGCCACTGGAGATACAATTATGAAGGTCACAGTCCTTATAACACAGGCTCACTAAAATACTAAGATTTAATCGAGAAATTATAGAATACCTTCTCTCCACACTGGCTACACCTTACACCATAGCAACAGGGCTTGAATATTACAACAGTGTAGAGCTGACAGGGCTGCAAGACCCACACTCTCTCTGAGCAGGGACACTTAGGGAAGCCCAAGTCAAAAAGAGACAAAAACAAAGACATTGAAGGAATTCTAAGGCTTTCACACCTACAGCAAACATTAAAAATAGCCCAATTTGCCAGGTATGCTGACACATGCCTGTAATCCCAGTACTTGGGAGGCTAATGCAGGTAGATCACAGGTAAGGTCAGCCTCAGCAATGTAGCAAGACTCTCAGCAACCTAGCAAGACTCTGTTTCAAAATAAAAATAAAAAAGGCTGGGGTGTATCTCAAAGATAAAATGCCCCTGGGTTCAGTCCCCAGTGCCACACACACACACAAAAAAAAGCCCAATTTCTAACAGAGTGACATAAACCCTCACACTGAAGAATTATTTACAGAAGTTGCTATGCATACTATATAACATACCCAGCATTAAAAAATTATAAGGTATATAAAAATCAAAAACAAAAAAAGCTTAAAGAGATGAAGCAATCACAGAACTAATTTAGATATGATAAATAAATTGTAATTTTAAACAGGGAATTTAAAGTAATTGATTAATTCATTAACACTCATGGAAAAATAGAAAATATGTAAAAACAGATGGAAAATGTAAGCAAAGATAGAAATTCTCAGGAAGAATAAAAATGAACTGGGAGGCTGAGACATTCGAGAATCACAGATTCAAGGCCAGTCTCAGCAACTTAGTGAGGTCCTCTGAAACTTAGTGAGACCGTGTTTCAAAATAAAAAATAAAATAGGGCTGGGGGTGTAGCTTGGTGGTAGAATGCCCCTGGGTTCAATTCCCAGTACAACACACACACACACACACACACACACACACACACACACACAAACAAACAAAAACAAAACAAAAAAAAGAATAGAAATGAACAGCACTGTAACAGAAATGAGAAAAAACTGTCTTCAATGGGCTTATGAATAGATTCAACACAGAAAAGCATCAGTCAACTTGAGAACACATCAATAGAAACACCCTGAGCTATAACAGAAGAGCAAATATTAAAAGAAAATGAACAAAACATTTAAAACCTCAGGTACAATTTCAAAAATACAATATATGCATAACTGGAATGCCAGATAAGAAAATGGAGCAGAAGAAATTCTTGAGGCAGTAATTGCCAAGAGATTTACAAAACTAATAAAAATATCAAAACATGGACCCAGGAAGCTAAGAGAAAAGCAAGCAATGTAAGTACCAAAATGAACCACACCTAAGGATATCATCTTCAGAGTTCAGAAAACCAGAGGCAAAGAAAATATAATGGACAAAGTTAGAAGAGAAAATTACCTTAACTATAGAGAAACACCTTAACTACAGAAAAACAAGAATAGAAAGTATGAGGGACTTTTCTGCAGAACCCATGCAAGTAAGAAGAGAGTGGAGTGAGTTATTTAAGTATTGAAATAAGAAAAAATTCACAACCGAGAATTGTACATCTAGAGAAATTATTTTTCAAAGGTTAAGAAGAAACAAAGGAATAATAAAATGAACAAAATTGAGGAAATTCATTGACAGTACACCTTCTCTGTAAGAAATATTAAAAGAAGCTTTTCAGGCAGAAGGAAAATGATACAAGTCAGAAGCATGTATCCATACATGGAAGAGTACTAGAAAATGAATAAACAAAGGTTAAAAAATTTACTTTTTCTTATCCTTAATTAATGTAAAAGATACATTTTTAAGGTAATAGTCAAACCATGTATCAGGTTGGATTTTAGCACATGGCTAAGTAAAATGAATGATAACAATGTCATAAGGATGGGAAGGAGGAAGTGGAATGCTCTGTTATAAAATATCTGCACAAGCCAGGCATAGTGGCACACTCCTGTAATCCCAGTACTTGGGAGGCTGAGACAGCAGCTTTGAGGCCAGTCTCAGCAATTTAGTGAGACCCTCAGTAACTTAGCAAGACCTCATTTCAAAATAAAAAATAAAATAGGACTGGGGGTGTGGCTTGGAGGTAGAATTCCCCTAGGTTCATTTCCCAGTACCAAAAAAATAAAGATACCTAAATACCTGCACTATTTGTGTAGTGGTACAGTGCTATTTGAAGGTGGAGTTAGATTACCTAATTATGTATATTATAAATTCAAGAGTAACCATTAATAAATAAATGAATGAGTAAATGAAGAAATACTATATGTTAATAAGGAAATGAAAGGGAATTATATAAAATGCTCAGTTAAAATTAGAAGGGAAAGGGAAAAAACAGGAATAAATGCAATGAATGGAAAACATGATAGGTACTAATCCAACACAACAGTAAAACACTTTAAATGCAAATGATGTAAACAGACTAGTTAGAAGGCAGATATTGTCAAAATGGGCAAAAAAATACACCAAAATATATGCTGTCTTCAAGAAATTCACACTATATATAAAGGCAGATAGGTTAAAAATAAAGATATACACAAAGATAACCCATGCTAACCTTAATCCAAAAAAATAGCTGAAGTAACTATCATAAATTCAGAAAATCAGACTTCCAAACGAGAAAAATTCAGAGATAAGGAAGTGCTTTGCATAATGATAAAAGAGTGAATACTCCAAGAAGATGTAATAATCTTAAATGTTTATATACCTAGCAACAAAGCATCATAAACATGAAGCAAAAACTGACAAAACCAAAGGAAGAAATAGACAGATATATGACTATAGGTGGAGAATTCAGCATCTGTCTTTTAGTAATTGATATATCTAGCAGGCAGAAAATCAGTAAGGATAGAGTTGACCTGAACAGCGCTATCAATCAATTTGATTTAATTGACATTTATAGGTCTTTCCATCAACAACTGCAGAATACATATCTTTTAAAGCTCACAGAGAACTTTCATCAAAGTAGACCACATTCTGGGCCAAAGAACACCTTAACAAGTATAAAAAATACAAATAACGCAACGCCCATTCTCAAAGTGAGTAGAATTAAACTAGAAATCATGAAAAATGTATCTAGGTAAACTCCAAACATCAGGAAATTAAACTTTCAAATAAAGTAGGGTCAAAGAAGAAATCTCAAGAGAAATTAAAAATATTCTGAAATAAATAAAAGTAAGGACAAAATGTATTAAAATTAGTGAGATATAATAAAGGCAGTGCATTGTAGAAGTTTATAGCATTAAGTGAATAATTAGAAAATAATAAACACATATTATCAATAATCACAAAGACTGAAGCTTAAAGCATACAAATTCTAAAACACCATTTAGGAATTTGAGGTAATTCCAGAACAGAATGTAGAATGTGCAGAAAAGACACAACTGCATTCTGCATGTGTAAAATGACCTCACTGACACAAGGTGAAGAAGATGCTGACCCAAGTCGCTTGAAGTGAGTGGAGTGTGTAAACCAAGTGCAAAAGGAACCCTGCAGGGGCACTGAACCCTGGTAGATACAGTGATTTCCCACATTAGTACAGGTGAACAATTCTGATCCTACTAGATTCTAGAATTGAACAATTAATTAAATGAGAGGCAGAGGGTAGAAGCCAGGTTTTCCATTGTTGGGTGGGAGTTTATAGATAAGCAAGAAGAAGTCAGAATGATCCAGAAATTAACAAAGTGAAGTTTGAGACATCAGTGTGAAGTTATTTAATTTATTATAGATTTGTTTTATCTAATAGATATAGATTACATACATAGATGTGTGTGTGTGTGTGTGTGTGTGTGTGTGTGTGTGTGTGCTGAGAGGGTCTATAACCAAGGTTACCATAATAGAAGCAGGCACCTGCTTAATGCCCAGGTGTTAATTTCTGATATCATTATTAAATAAAAGGAACCAGATACCTTGGAAAAATAGCTAAATATAGGACTGAGGCAAAACACTCACACACACACACACACACACACACACACACACACAAACGCACACACACACACACGCACACACACGCACACGATAAACCTGGAGCATTTGTACCACCAGAAATGAATTAAGAATAAAATTAAAAGCAATAATAAACTAAATCAGTTCACACTGATGTCTCAAACTCTATTAACTTGTGAATTATTTTAGCCTCCTCTCCTTGTTTTTCTATAAACTCCCACACCAACAGTGAGAACTCTGGCTCCTACCCTCCTCTGCCTTCCATTTCCTTAATTGGTCAATTCCAGAAACACCAGAACGTACATTCTCAAAAATAAATGAATAACATAGGGACGCAGGAGCAACCGAAAGGGTTCCCAGCAGCTAAGCAATGAAATAGACATAGTAGCATTGGATTATAACCCAAAGTATAAAATAAATATCCACACATCCTTGTAAATATAGGTAAATGATTGACCAAGTTTATAAATGGAGAGAATAAGTGCATCTTTCCATGCAGGAAAATTCCACATAATGTATGTATATATTCCACCCTCAAAAACAGGGTACATAGCCCTCCTCCACTGTGGGTTACCCACAGTGCATACACCATAAAAGGGGGAAGGACTTGGTAAAAGTGGCCCCATCCAGGCGATCAGCAGCGATGACACATGTTGATTTTGGTGCCCTTGATATGTTGTAATGAAAAGGGCATTTTATGTCTGTGCCATTTTCCCAAAAATCCACAACACTGCTCTACTCATAAAAGAAACATCAGACAAATCCCCACTGAAAGAGAGTCTATAAAATACCTGACCAGAACTTCTCAAACTTGAACTTCTCAAAAGTTCAAGGTTATAAGAAAAAAGTTAAATAGGCAAGGAAGACTTTATTCAAGCCTATTGAAATAAGGGAGAAACACTGAACTTACTCCATTGAACTAAAAGGGAGGAGTTTTCTTAAGCACTGGGATGAGCTAGTGGAAAAGTAATGGAAGGCCTTAGGCGGAGACCGATCAGTGGGACTGTAGTAGTCAGCTTTTCATTGCTGTGTCCAAAGTACCTGAGAAGAACAACTTAGAGGAGAAAAAGGTTATTTGGGCTCATGATTTTAGAGCTTCAGTCTGTGGTCACCTGGATCCATGGCAGAAATAACAGGGCAACAAGAAATGGAGGAGGAAAGCTGTTTAGCTCATTGCAGCCAGGAAGAAGACAAGAGGCAGACAGACAGACAGACAGACAGACAGACAGACAGACAGACAGACATCATGGGCACATAGTCCTCAAGACCAAACCCCCAGTGCTGAGGGAAACACACAGGCCATGTTGGTTACTGCCAAATCCAATGAGCCTAAGGAGATATGAGAGCTCAGTTTAATGTGGTATTCTGGATAAGACATGGGAACAGAAAAAAGACTTTGGGTAAAAACTTTGAAAATGTTAAGTAAAATGCAGACTTTCGTAACAATGTTCATTAATATTCATTCATTAACTATGGCAAATGTGCCACAGTAACACAAGATGTTAATAACAGAGGAAATGAGTGTGGCCTTTCTGGGAACTCACTATCTTTAAAGTTTTTCTGTAACTCTGAGACTATTTTAATAAAAAAGTTTATTAAAAAATAATAACTCTTCCTTATTCTGGGCCTCTGGACCCGATTTTCTTATCGTTTAAATAATACATTTGTTTTATGGCAGTTATAAATATTACAGCCACAGAATACAATAATTGAGGTTGTTCCTCATGTGGCAGGCAGTCATACCATTCTTTTATAAGTAGGAACACTGGGGGAAATCTGATGTTCAAAGAAGGAAGGTTCTGTGTGAAGAGCCATCGGGGCCTTGTTTAAAGTAATTGCTAAGAAATAAACTTCATCCTAGGAAGAGTCTAGGTAAATTTTTGGTTTGTTAAATATTGGAAGCCAGGCGTGATGGTGCACTCCTGTAACCCCAGCACTTGGGAGGCTGAGACAGGAGGATCTCAGGTTTGAGGTCAGCCTCAGCAAGTAGTGAGACTCTCATCAACCTAGTGAGTCCCTGTTTCAAAATAAAATAAAATAAAATAGTAGGGCAAGGGGTGTAGCTCAGAGGTAGAATGCCCCTGGGTTCAATTCCCAGTACCAAAAAAATATATATAAAGTATTGGCAAATCAGGGTTGTATTGCCTATACGCAGCTTCCACCTTTCATCCTGCCTTAAGAACAGACCCAGGAACCTACACTAAGGCTGCCAGCTGTGCTGATACAGATGTACTCCACAGGTTCTACTTCAGAGTGAACCAAACTTGAGACCCTGCTAGGTAGTTCAGTGAAGACAGACCCAGAGACACTGGAGAGATGTTATGATATGTTGCTAGATGGCTGTGTTGCCCTAGCAACATTGTGTGTGTGTGTGTGTGTGTGTGTGTGTGTAAGTGAATGGTACTAAGGATTGAACTCAGGGACATTCTACCCCTGAGCTATACCCCCAGCCCTATTTTATTTTTCATTTTGAAACAGGGTCTTGCTAAGTTGCTGAAGACCTCGATAAGTTGCCGAGGCTGGCCACAAACCTGCGATCCTCCTGTCTCAGCCTCTCACGTAGTGGCAGTACAGGCATGTGCCACCACACTCGGACCCTAGCAACATTTTTATAAACCACATCATAAAAATTGTTGACATGTAATATTTGTTGGAATCTCTTTGACCTATTTCCTTTCTTATTCCCTATTCCTCAAAAACCTCTCCTTTCTACAAATATGATACCAAATAAAAACATAATCTATGCCAGCTGTGGGTATGCCAGGAGGAAACTAAGGAAAATCCAGGACATTCAGTGATAAAGAGGCTTTCAGCCAAAGTAGCTAATAAATATTTACAAAAATGCCACCTAGACTGGGCTAGGTTAGTCTCTGTGAGTCTGGGTGGGGTTGAACATCCAACTCAGTAATTTATTTAATCACTGGAAAAGGCCAACAGAGACAGACTATCAGTTGAATTGTTCGTAGCAATTTTGTTTGTACAAAGTAACAGCACATCTTTGCTACAGAATTTCTGAAATAGGAGATGGTGTACAAATAAGCTATAATATTTTAAAGAACTGTTATATCACTGCCATGTCTCAATGGATATATTGCTGACAGCATAACTTGAAATTTTAACACCCTTAACTGAAAGAAGCTTGGTCGATATTAATTGCACAGGGTTAGCAAGTTAAATCTTGTAGGTTATATATTTTCATATTATGAGTCAAAACTAAAAATGCATGTGGATATAATGCAGTTTTATAAAGAAATTGATATTTTGGTGGTTCTCTCACAGAATTCTGACAACATTTGGTCATGATTTTTATTATCTTATTCCATTGTATTTTGTGGTTTATTGTTTGATTTCTTTTGTGTACTTTTAACTTCTTGCCTCTGCTTAAAGAGGAGTAGGCACTATTTTATTTGCCAAATAACTTCTATACTAAATCAATAATTAAAATATATTTGTTGTTAGGACAAAGCCATGAAAATGGTGTTCTACATAAAAATGTTTGATATATAATATTTCTTGGAATCTCTTTGAACTATTTTTCTTCCATATTCCTCAATATCTCTCCATTTTGCAAATATGGTACCAAATAAAAAATATAATTATTAATTCTAAGACATTTTAAAATTATACTTGGTTTACATTCTGACCTCCATTTCATATCCCTCCAAACATTTAAAGGTAATTTCCTGTTTATTAATTCCCCACAGTGCACAAATAAGTGATTAGCATCAACTAAAACCACAACACCTCAATCAGATCCATAAAAATTTGCAGAGATCTTTCATCCCCCACTAAATGGTACAACACTTTGGGCTTGGGGTGTAGCATAGTGGTACAGCACTAGCCTAGTGCGAGTGAGGCCCTGGATTCGTTCTCTAGCACCACAAGAACAACAAAAATTAAAAATAAACTATACACTTCATTTTATAAGGTTGCATGCTTTCTTAAATGATAGCAATCACTAAACAAACAATTTTGTGAGGATACAAGAAAACTAAAACTCATGGAAATCCATAAAAAGAGAATTAAATTGTTACATATATGTCATATGTATAAGTTTTACTTTCCAGAATATATTTTAAGTATTATGGGCATGCAAATGCCCATTATTCAGATTTAAATTTTCCATCTTTCTCAGAAATCATTATTTTGAACAATACTATGAGGTTTCTCATCAGAAAGAAATTGAGAAAACATGAATTTATATGACATATAAATAAACATATTCAATATGGTTTGTGCCCCTACTCTTGTTCATTGAGCTTTTCTTCACTTTCACCAAGTGCCTACTCACCCAGCCCTGGGAGAGATATCACAGTGGAAATGCTAATTCAGGAAGACTATAAATTCTTGACTGTTAAGTTCAAAATGCCTCAGTCCAGGTTTAAGATAGGCAGGATTTGAATGGGATATGATCTAGCAGAATCAATAACCACTTCTCTTCCCAATTTCCTTCCCTACTAGGTATAGAGTGGCAGAAGAGAAAAACAGAGTTGAACCACAAGAGAAGGAATAACCCTGTACTCTGCAAGTATTCCCAAGACAAAGCAGGGTGATGGTGTGGGGTAGGGGACTGAGCCCTCAGTTGAGTTTGAGGAAGCTGGAGTACAGCCTACCAAATCCCTGCTTTGCATCATGAGCTCTGGCAGGGTGGCAGTCTCCTCAGAGTCAGCTACATATGAAGAAAGTGAGAGAGGACTGCCTAGGGAGCAAGTCATCCTGTTCCTCCTATGTGACCAGGAGGGACAGAGAAGTCACATAAGGACTGGTGAAAACATCTCTCATTGTTGGGACAAAGAGACATTGCAGTGGAACTTAATGTAGATTGTCAGCAGCAACACCAGATGGATGGACAGGGTCCCTGTGCAAAACAATAGAAAGAAAAGAAAAGAACAAGAGGAGATGGTTGACCATCCTGGTATATGACCAGGAAGAGCAGAGGACACCCATGCCCTATCCTTACCAACTCAACTTTGCATGGCAGGATGCATGTAGTGCAGTTACTTTTGGGGAGGAAGAAAGGGAGAAAGAATTAAAATCCAAAGTTGGTAAGACAAATTTTGAAATGTTAGAATTTCTTCAGATCTTAGATCAAGAATTCAAACAAAAGGAGAATTCTCAGCAGAATTAAGTTCACTCATAGAAAAATAAAAGCATTTCTTCATGAACATATGTTGTGAAAATTATAGTCCAGTGCTTATATGACTATGATGATAATAAAATTTATTTGTTAGAAGAGCAAAATATTTCAGCTATTTCAAGGTAGTATTTCTATATATAATGTTTTATGTTGCTTCTGACAACGTGGCAAGATAATTAACAAAGAAAGTGTTAAACTGTACCCTAGAGTGTAATATGGGGCCAACATGTGATTTCCCAAAGGTCAGTCTGTTAATCAGTGGGGCGAGATAGACCTAGAACCTTGATCTTTAACCATAAGTCTGGTTCTTTACCAAAATGTCACCTGAATTTGGTAATAGTAAAATAAATTGAGACATATGCCATCCCTAGAGGTAAATTATGCTTCTGACAAACTACAAGGGGACAGGTCCTGGACGCAGCTGGTCCAGGGCGGGCTGGATCTGATTAATCACCACCCAACTAGGCATTTAAATCCACTCTCTTCATAGACAGGCCCAAGAGTAGATGCAATATTTTACTGCTCTGGGTTTCCAAGGACAAAAGGAGTGCACAGAAGAATTAATCAAACAAACCCACAATGAATTATTCATTTTCAATAATATATTGTCTACACTGTAATACAAAAGAATTAGCAAAATTTATGTTGCAACACTATTAAACATCTTTTCTGTACAAACACTCATTTGGGGTATAAAATTAAATGATAGATCCATTAAAATTGTCTACAATTTGTCACTATTCAGAAGCTCTAGAGTTTCTCAAATGTTTGAAGGTCAATGACTCTACACACCCAATTTTCAAAGTGAAATCAAAGTCTATCAGTACAGTCCGTCATCCCAAAAATCAACTCACTTTCTCCCCAAGTAGAATTAAAAGAAGAAAAAAAAGACACTTATGTGAGTTGATAAGGAATCACACTCCAAGAAACAATTCAATCAATAAGAAGTAAAATCTGTATCATCATAAAACACACACACACACACACACATTCAGAATGATTCCTAAGGAAGTAATTAGTTCTATCAAAGTAGCCTGAAAATCCTGTTATTTTCAAGAGAATTGGCAAGTACCTGGAAGAATGGAAGAAAGCTTGATGTGCCAGAATGTGAAAAGCCAGTAGGTTAAGTTTCTCTTCCCTGGATGGTCTTAAAGGACACACCAATGTTGGACTCTAAAATTATTCTATCTATGCTTCCTTGTCAGACTAAGTACACCCATACTTCTATTGTTGATATATATTCATTCCATTTATAAACAAATTTTGTAGCTTTGGAGACTGTTTATGCTCACGTGTTCTTATCTATCCAGCATTAATTTTTCAATTAAAATCTTGGGAGGCCATCATGTTTTTCTTATTTCTAGCATCTGAGAAGAGCCTCATTGAAATACCCATACACATAAAATGCTAGTTAGAATTCCAGGTCCTAATAAGAGGCCATCATGTACATGAAGAAGGAAGATGACAGTCAACAATAATAATAATAAATGCCATTACAGTAATAGTAGTACTACACATATTTGGTTCTTAATAATTGACAAAAAAACATGCATATATATTATCTCATTTAGGAGGAATAAAATATAGCCCTGAATCTAAGACTTACTTGGGACATTCAGGTGGCTCCTAACAGCACATGCTGATGAACAGGAGAGAGAGCACAGCTGAAGACTTTGCTTTGTGACACACTGAACACTTAACCTGTGACCCACAGAAGTAAAAAGCTCCAAGTCTATAACATCTAGCCTAAATCCATCTATGGAACAAGGCGTAGTAGCCAATGATGTACTTCTCAGTCGAGGTTTAGGCAAATGAAGTGCACCATGGCTCCAAGGAAAAAGAATGGATCACCCAAAGTGGGAAGTTCATGGCAAAATTACATGGAAGGACATCAGCTTGAAATGGTTTTTTCTACAAGTAGTAAACTAAACTAACTTCAACTTCTTTTATTATTTATTTAGTGAGAAAACCAGAAGGAGGCAATCTGAGGACTCGGTCACACGGCAACATCAGCAAGAACCCAGGGTTTTTCTCTTTCTGGTATCAGCTTATCATCCCAGGCGTTTCCCTCCTGCTACAATATGACATTCCTGGCTTTAAGCATCATGTTTGTGCTCCAAGCAGGATGGAAGGGATGAGGGGTGGCAGTCTCCTTTTAGTTCAGAGCTAGAATTTCCTCAACAGAGTTTCTATTTGTCTCATTGGTCAGAATGAAGTCACATGCCATTATACGGATTTAAAAAATGAGAAAACAAAGAAAATCTTTCTTCCTTTGTTATTTTGAAATTTTGAATTAAACTTTAGCATTCTCATACTCTTACTGTCTTTTTCCTCTCACCATATTCTCATTATCCAATGGGGACAAGACACTCTAGACTACCTCTGCTCTCAGAGAAATTCATATTTGGGAGAAGCGATCACATTCCAGGTAAATTTTGAAAGCAGACTATTTCCCTAAGGATTAAATCTAGGATGCAAACAAATAAGAGGAATAGAGAATAAACCCAAGTTTGGGGTCTGAACAACAAGAAAGCCAGAAACTCGTGGAAAAATTAGATGTGTAAACATTCATTTCTCTCTCAATATCTAGACCCACAGAAATATAAAGATTTAAGGACTATTTTTCTTTATTAAAGTTCACAAAGCACCAGTCACTTTTAGGCTAACCTCAGCCCAAAGAAAGTAATGATCATTTGTAAGGATTGTTGAGTGTTTACAAGCCAAGAAGCTGGAGAAAAGAATAAACAGTTTTGTCAAGGTCCCAAAACTGAGGATGAAGGAGAAAAGTGAGTGAAAATACATAAACATTCTGGCAATTCATGATCAACAAATAGAAAAACAAAGAAATAAATGTTATTTTTTTCATAGTCCACAATGCCATGGCATCAGTTTTGCCTCTGTCACTTGTACATCAAAGAGAGCTCCTTCCAACCCCTTAAAATCATATCTAAGAACAGGGAAAATAACACCTTTTCAGCCTAATCTGATCCTGACAAATGAGATTTTTTTCCTACTATTGTCTTTTGAAATATTCTAACATAATAAAATCTAGGAAAGTTGGATTCTGAAGTCCATAGGGAAACAAAAAGGGAGAAAATATCCTTTTATTCTTTCTCTACCTTCCAGAAATTGTGTTCTACCTGTTACTTAAGATTCTCTAAACGAATTGCACCAAACAGTGACCCCATAAAATCAGTAAAACACACAATGCTTAGAGCCTGTCAGAGACACCATCAATAGATGAATATATTACCATCCGATGAAGTTTCAACTGCCAGCAACTGAGATGACCAAGATAAATAGCCGGCATCATCCTCATCTTCAAAAGGTACATGTTCCTACTGTCATGAAAAATTCCTTCTCTCCTGTGATGGAGTTTACCCTGTAAATTAAATCTCTCAAGTAATGGAAGAAATAACCCATGACACTGGTGAGGGAAATTAAATTAGAGTCACTAATAGCAGGTCAGCAGAGTCTGAGCAGAGGTAATGGAAGTGACCACATGAATGATAAGCAGGTCTTCTCGGGACTGTGACAAGTGTCTCCCAGAGAGGGTGACGAGCATTCATCTAGGTGGCAAGCAATTCACAGTGGAGACACTAACATGTTTATAGTGCAGCTCGACCCCCATCTATGCCAGCGCATGTCAACCTCTCTAAGGAGGATGTTCTAATTCCCTCGTGAAGGCCATTAAGGAAGCGTTAAAAACGAGGCTCCCTGTTTTCAGGGTAAATCAATTTCTCATCACCTGGAAACCTTTCTGGCCAGAGTGGATGACCTTTAGAAACCATAAGAATCACAGAACTATACTTAAATACCTTTGTTTTCTAAAGTGTTAGAAGGAAACAAAAGCAAAATCGTTCTACAGTTTAATAGAGAGTGGCTAAAACAAATGGAGTTATTTTAGCCCTGTTGTTCAGAGTCGGGGAGCACGGTAATGCCAATGAGAAAGTAACTCATTATGTGAGGAAGCTAAAATGGTAGCTTGAGCTTTATAGGCAGCCCTCTGGACCTCAGCTGTGATCTACTTCCTAATGCCCAATCTTGATCACTGAACTTTTGATATAATAATAATAACCAAGTAAGTACCTTTGCCGCTGAAAATGACGACAAGAACAAGAGAGGGGAGGGATAACAGAAGAGCTGTGAAGAGTGACGTCTAGAAAATCACTGATGGTCTGATGGCTGCAACTTAATCTATTCTATTAAAATATTTTTTTGTACCAGGCATGGAGGTGGTGCACACCTGTAACCCCAGTACGTGGAGGCTGAAACAGGAAGATCACAGGTTCAAGGCCAGTCTCAGCAATTTAGTGAGACTTTCAGCAACTTAGCAAGACCCTATTTCAAAACAAAAAGTAAGGAAGGATTGGGGATGTAGTTCAGAGGTAGAACACCCCTGAATTCAATCCCCAGTACCCAAATATATACATATTGCTATTAGATATATTTTCTATGATCTATGTCATTTGCAGGAAAATGGATGGAACTTGAGAATATTATGCTAAGAGAGATTAGAGATTAGCCAGTCTCAAAAAGCAAATAGTTGTATGTTTTCTCTCATACATAGATGCTGGATAGAAATTGGGAAACTAGGGTAACCTCACATAGAGGAGCTGAGGCTCCAATGGAGTTATGAAGGGAGTTTAAGCAAGAGAGGAGGGGGGATAGAGATGTAAAGAAGGTAATAATTGAAATAATGCTATGTACATATATTAAATTACCAATTCCAATCTCAAAAACATGTACAGGGAAGGGGAGGGAGGGAAGAGGAATCCAGAGGGAAATGCTCCAAGTGTTGGGGCGTGTATATTCCTATCACTCTATACCTCGGTATGATGTATAATTACAATGCACCAATAACAGTATAAAAAATAAATAAATGATGGATCATGATAAATAACTGCTTTTAAATAAGAGAATGTTTGAATTACCTGGAATATTTTTGGGGGTATTAATAGATGAAAATTGCACTTAAATTGCTATATATCTGAGATGGTGGTATTATACTGGTTATCATATAATACTTTTCCTAAGTTTAATGTCTCGAGAGCCACTGATTTGCAAAGAATAATGGTCTTTGCATGCTCACCAATCTATTTTCTTTTGATAGGAAGTACACATTATTGGTTGTAATATTCAGTATTTTCATTATTTAAATTAAAAGAGAAAATAAAAAAGCAAAAAGATAAAAATTATTTATCATAAGTTTATTTTCTCCTTTTAAAGTAGAAGTTTATTTCTTGTTATGTAAAGCAACAAAATTGGTTTTATTTTTAATAGCTACATCTTTGCATAGTGAACCAAGAGAAGCACAAACTTTGGATTCTGATGATATGCTTACAGGTACATGAAGTCCAATCAAAACCATAGCACTTAGGTCAGGAAAAAGAAAACAAATTGGAAGCTAAAGAGTGTTTCGTAGAACAAAAAACTAACTGAATACCATTTGGAAAACATACCCCCTATACATTCTTTGAATTCCGTAGAGCAGTCCAGATGATGAGCTTCAGGAAATGCGACAAATCCATGGCTGAAGAGTATATCAGGCCATGTCTTCTGAGCCTCACCCTCTTGCTAACTTGCCATGCTACTAGGTCAAATACTTGTTTCTCTGAGTCTGTTTTCTCATTTATAAAATGAAATTAGAAAAAGTAAAAAATCATCTATTGCATTCATTTAGAAATGGAATTTTACATGTGTTTTATTGGGTGTATTGAAAACACTCATAATTTCATAGCTGCTACCATTGGTAGTGATAAACAAAGTAGAGCTGTGAATTTAAGTCCTGTGCAATAGAAATGGGCCCACATTTAGTTCCAAACATGTGCACAATAATTAAAAGTTCTCCCAAATCTGACTGACTAGTTGTCATACCTGATCAAATGAAGGAAGAAAGGGATTCCCATTTAACAGAGGATAACATTATTTCTTTGAATTATTTATTTTCAATTACTGCTCTGTTTTTATCAAAATAGCGTACTAAAAAGGAGGATCTTTCAGACCTTAGTAGCAGTTTTCTTAGAATAGCGTGTCTTGCCTTTTATATAGTAAAAATATCTCTAAATCTGAATTGTCAGGCCAAACCAAATTAGAACCTTTAGTAAAGAATATAAAATTGGAGAAAAATATTTCTTTATTCCTTTTTTGATTTATATATTACTTATTTATTTTATTTTTTACTTTATTGATCTTTTCACATTAAATGAGAAAGACTGGTACTAACTAGATTAATTTAAAAAACTATTATGTGTTATCTGTTATAGAAGAAAAAGGAAAACTTATTCTCTCAGAAATAGCCACTCAATTTGGTGCCATAGAAAATTCTAGGCACTATATCAGAAAGTGGGGAAAGTACTATCCAACATGTTTATTTATTTATTTATTTATTTATTTATTTATTTATTTATTTTATAGTACTGGGGATTAAACACAGGGGCTTTCTACCTCCAAATTATACTCCCAACCCTTTTATTTTTTTGTTTTGAAATAGGTTCTCACTTAGTTGCTGAGGCTGGCCTCACACTGCTAACCTCCTATCTCAGTCTCCCAAGTACTGGTATTACAGGCATGTGCCGTTATGCCTGGCTTCAATATGTTAATTTTAAATTTTGCTTTAAATTAGTTTTTTATCTTAATTTTAACTTTTAGTTTTACTTTAAAAATCTGTATAATATAAATGAAAATTTCTTATATGTATTTGTCTATATGCACACACACAAACATACCCACTAACTACCATAATATAGTTGGATTATGGATAATTTTCTTCTCTAAATTTTTCTGTACAAAAATTTTACTACTATACACGTGTTATATTTGTAATCAGAAAATGTTACAAAATAAATGTCAATTTTTATTCACTGTTAGGGAAGAGGGTATGCTACTATATTTGATAATACCTCATATTTATAATCTTTATTAGGCAAAGAATACCTAAAATAACTAACCAAATTTATGCTACTTAACATAAAAATACCAATTCTAGGAAAAATACAAAATTAACAACATTATATTATAACTAAGTAAGTCAAACTTTCAGTTAACCTTTGGTTTGCTCCACCAACTTTGCAACATTCCATGAAAAAAAAAATCCTTTTGTGAAATTAAGACATGTAAAACAAGTTGACATTTCCCCCATATGAATTAGGTATTACTTGACTGGTTATCAATCAAAGCTAATTTACAGATCTGGCAAAACAACGTGTGCAGGGCTCAAGCAGGAAATATAAATGAGTGAAGTATAAAGCTGGGCAAGTACTGAACAACAGGGATGGTGGAGAACAGACAAGAATTAGCCTGTTCAGCTGACTGTTGCCATGTGCAAAACAGAAGAAGAAAAAACTGGAATTTTGAGTTCAGAGATACAGGTTTTTAAAATATTTATAAATTAAGCAAAACAATTATCCTGACCTAATAGAATCTATGGATTACCATTCTGTAATATCAATTATAAAATTTTCCTAATCAGTGCAAGACTGAAGTATTTCAAATATACTTTATTCCTGAATATTTAGACTCATTGCCATATTAATTGGCTGCCTAATCAGATTTTCACAAATCCTATTTTCTGCACATATGATCAGTATATAGCTATAAAATACTTTGATATTTGCTATTATGTGAATTACTACTCATGATCAAGAATTAAAATTAAGGCTGGGCACAGTGGCACACGCCTATAATTCTAGTACTTGGGAGGCTGAGACAAAAGGATCACAGGTTCAAGGACAGCCTCAGCAACCTAGTGAGACCCTGATTCAAAAACAAATAATGAAAAGGCTAGGGGTTAGCTCGGAGGTAGGGTGCCCCTGGGTTCAATTCCTGGTACCACAAAATAAACAAAACAAAATAAGTAAAATAAAATTAATTAAGATTAATTTTATTAAATCAGAAAAGATAAATAAACTTCTAGGAGATTCATCCCAAATGATCCAAAAAGAGGTAAAATATAGGTACTTCCTTTAAGAATTTTTAAAATAATTTATTGGACCTAATTAAATCTTACCAGTAGTAGCTTCTTTTACCCTAGTCATTTAAAATAGATACTTAGTATTAAGTCCCAGTGCAAGACCCAAGGTCTAAGAATCAGGAGCACGGATGTCCAAGAGCAGAAGACTGGTGTCACGGCTTAAGGAAGAGAGCATATTCTCCCTTTACCTGCCTTTTGTTCTATTCAGAATGTCAATGGATTGGGTGAGACTCACTTGCATTGGTAAGGATAGTTCTTTACTCAGTCTACTGATTCAAGTGCTTCCAGAAACACCTTCACAGACACACTCAAATACAGTATTTCACCAGCTATCTGGGCATTGCACAGCCAAGTTGACACATAAAATCACCACCATGCAGGGCATGGTGGTGCATACTTGTAATCCCAGTACTTGGAAGGCTGAGACAGGAGGATCACAGGTTTGATACCAGCCTCAGAAAGTTAGTAAGACCCACAGAAACTTAGAGAGAATCTGTTTCAAAATAAAAAATAAAATAGGACTGGGGCATTCAAAGGTAGAATGCCCCTGCGTTCAATCCCCAGTACAGAAAAAGAGAGAGATGGAGAGAGAGAGAGAGAGAGAGAGAGAGAGAGAGAGAGAAAGAGAGAGAGAGGTTCTTGCAAGAGGTTAGAAAAATAAATAATTAAAAATGTCCAACAAAACAAACATTTAATATAGATATTCCGAATAAAAAATCAACATGGGAAAAGTATGAAAGCTAACAAACCCATATGTACTTATTGATCGTTTATGTTTAAATAAAAATGTGCTAAGCCACAAAACATGGTACAAACCCCTAAAATAAAAGGAAAAGAATGTGTCTCGTTCAGCTTTCTTATTCCATCCAACTCCAAAGAAACAAAGATGAGTGAAGGGGCCCGAGGCTACTGTGGCTATGGAGTCCCAGAGAGATTGGCAAGGATCCCCGGAAGCCTAATTGCAACGAGAGCACTTGTGCTTCTGGGGAGAGGGCTCCTGGAGGGCGAGGACGTGCTGAGGCAGTCTCTTCCTGAAAACACACATGCCTTAAGAAAAACTGTATTTTCCATGTGCACATGCGTGTGCATGTACATTTAATGTGTATATTCACAAATTCATTGACTACATATTTCCATATATACCTAAATGTGCATGTGTACATAAATATGTATAAATACACACACATACATACATAAAACAAAATTTAAAAAACCACTAGAATCAGAACTTTTGAGTTGTTTTTCAGTCCCAACACAACAGCCCTTGTATACAGTACTGAGTTAAAGTGAAGCAGCAAAAGCTTAAAGTAGTGAATTGCAACTCACTTCTAGCTTGATGCAATGTCAGATAAACGCCTTTGCGTTCTCAAGGTTTCAGTTTCCTTCTCTGTACAATAAACTGGATTAGAGTTTCTTTGAATTTACTTCCATTCTGAGTGTATTAAATGAATAAATGCTCATGTTTATGTTTAATAAAAGACAACATTTGCTGCATTAAGGGGGATTCGTGTCAAGACCAAGAGTACATACTCTTTGGCCAGATTATCTGGGTTGAAATCTCAGCTATACCACTTCTTTGTTACCTGCTTGGACAAATTACCTGACCTTTCTGAGCTTCAGATTCTTCAGCCATAAAGGTGAAATAACTACATCATAGACTTGTGGTGAGTATTAAGTTATTTTAATATGTATAAAATGTACAGAACAGGGCCTGGTATGTAGTAAGCACCCAATAATATCAGCTATTACTATTATTATCACTAATTAAAGAGCATAAAGTAAAAAGTAGTTATGTATTATGGAGGTAATATTATTTATGTAGTTAGACAAATTTAATTGATGTTCAGAGTGGAAAAAGCATTAATATTCTTGGAACATAATTTAATTTCTGATGCTAAGCCTAGACTGTCTATAGCAAATAAATTAACCTAACCCATGCCTGTTCTCTGTGCACTTTCCAGTGATTTCTCAAGTCCATTGAGGTCAGGACTCAGTCACACTTCCTTTTGAAAATCCGTTCCAAAACTTCTTTACCCCAATTCCAACACCCTGCCCAGGCCTCATTATCTAATCACCCTGGAAAATTTTAGCAAACTTAATCACAAAGATCCTACTATGAGAAGTTTATCCATTATCTCAGAACTTAGCCACCCATTTCTCTTTATGATTGAATGGGATGTTGTTCAGCAATCCTGCAGAGCTGAGTTGTTACAGCTAGAAATGCATGCATCTTTAAATGTCAAATGTGATCGTATCTACTTCTAACAACTGAATTCTGAAGTCACACTTACATTAAGTAAATGTATTGGTTCATATGCCATTCCTCTTTCTTTAAACTGAAAAGATCTATATCTATCTAAAAGGAAGTCTCCTATGAGCTGTTGAGCTATTCACATTCATGTCTCCCATATCTTTCAGTTACATTAATTCCATAAGCATGGGGTGGCAAAATTAGACTGATATAAAGGATCTTATAACTAAATAAAGATTTAGGTATTTGTCACCAACAAAGAGAATTCATTGGTGTGGTTTATACAAAGGGAATGTCATGATCAGATCATCATCTCAAAAGATTCTACTGACTCCTCAGTTTCGAACCCCATCCCCATTGGTGGATGCAACTTTGTATCTATAGGTTTGAGTTCGAATCATTCAAATGAGGCCACAGATTTCATCGGCATCCTTCCTTATCACTCACCCAGTTAGTACTAGTGTTCAAGAACCATTGATTTACTGATTCTTTCCTCGTTTTTTAAAACCCAGACGATGACCAATATATCATCAAGGACATGAAGAAATAGAAAATGCAATTCTTTCTCTAAGATCATCTATATTCTTCCTGGACATAAGAAATATTTACTAAGCTCCCATCACAGAATCAAAACTATCCTATGATATAAATAGGAAAAGATAACCATTCAAAAAATGAACAAGAGTAGCATAGGAGGTTCAAATAGACTCTAAAACCAACTATCTCTCATGTCCCTTCTCTACATTCTAATATGTATCATCAGATCCATTCATGGCCATAAGTATATATTTATGTATTTGTTTGATCTCAGTGCATATTAGAGCACAGATATCCTTTCAGGGAAGACATGTAAGTGGACAAAGGTTATGACTTTGACAGAATAGTCATCATCTCTCCATTTTGCCCTTAGGCTGTGAAACGAAGCATTAGGGTAGGACCATTTATTCATTTACATTGAAAAGTTGCAATACTGACTAAAAGGATAGACAGAGATGGAAACAGATGAACAATGGCTAAATCCTTGGGTAATGAGTATTCACAGTGAGCAAAAGAGAAAGGATCCATCCAGAAGAACAGAGAAAGATAATTTTTTAACAAACCTAAAAATAATATTATACCCAATCATTTTGATTCTCTGTGGGCATATTTTAATTTCACATTTTAGTAGAATATATTTATAACAATTTCATCTGGTTACCAGTTGCTAGTTCACAAGTAAGTGCTAGTTCACATGTAAGTACATGGAAATTATTTTTTATACAACAGTACAACACTTCCCAATGTTTGTAAAACACCTCTTCAACACAACAGCAGTTTGGGACTT
Source organism: Glis glis (assembly GCA_004027185.1). Taxonomy (NCBI): domain Eukaryota; kingdom Metazoa; phylum Chordata; class Mammalia; order Rodentia; family Gliridae; genus Glis; species Glis glis. The sequence continues at coordinate 32,853 of PVJS01007001.1, forward strand.
TTCTCATCTACACCCTTCACGAGTATTCTCGCAACCCATCTGGGACTCCATTAATATGGAAGTCATGTTCACAGATCTAGCAATAATACTTGCTTAGCATCATAGCATCTGCCCCTCAGGGAAGAAAGTTCACACATGCGCACGTGTACACACACAGAGAACAATATAAGGTGAATGTGTTTCTAGCCAGCATAAATCTAAAATGCTTTGTTCAATCAGTCAAATTTCATTGTAAGCAAACCTCCCTGGAGCACTGTTTGAAATGCTGATGATGATTTTGAGGAAATCATCCTAGAACGGCTGCAATTAATCTCAAATAGGAGCATCCAGCCTGTTAGACACTGGTCATTTCACTCTTCAGCCTGGCATCCTGCTCCTAGAGGGTGTTAGACTCTGTGCCCATTAAGCCTCTGCCTCCATCGAGCCTGCCACTCTGGGTGTCATGTACAGTCATCATTTGGGGGCATTCCAACCATTACACTAATTTCAAATATCCTGGGACTTCGTCCAATGTTAAAAAATGTATTGTTTTCTGAAAGAACCTCTTAATGTGTCATCAGAAGACTAATTCTTCTAAAAGAATAATTATCCAGCCCTAGGGCACAGAGCTGAGGTTTAATTCCAAATAATAAAGTAAATTTTACTCCCCAAGCATAAAAGCTGTGCTCCTCTTGAAGAAAAGCACAATTTTGGATCAGAATCTAGTTGTTAGTCCTTTTTATTTGACCCATAGGCTAATCAGATCTGAATTCCAATGGAGGGACGTAACATGGAACTCAATAAAATATGGCTTAATTTTTCTCCTTCAGGTTCAGGAGAAGAATAGAAATGCTTGGTGTTCTTCTGACATCTGCAAGGGCTGACTAAAGATATTAGGATTTTCATCTTTTGTAAAAGATCTCCAAATCATTTATCCAACAAGCAACAAAAATAAGGAATGTTATATCTGAGACCACAAAATAGCAAGTCAAACATCACTTGACAGACGCATAGTACTTTGGAGGAAAAAAAAATCTATTTGAAGGTCTTTAGATGGAGTACACATTCCAATTTCCCGTGTCCCTTCTGCTTTTTATTAATTATACTTGCTCAATTACACAGGCAGTATTGAGTTTGCAATGAATTGTTTTGGTGGAGGGAGGAATATTTATCTGGACTGTAAAAGGGAAATAATATGTAATTACTGCCTGTCAACTCAGGTGAATCACTTTAAATCACTGGGAAAGAAGGAAGGCCTGTTGCCACTTAAGAAGGTTTTCTATCTTTGGCTACAGACCAGACATTCACAGTTTTCTAAAGAACTGCAATTTTCTTTTGTTTTAAATACTATTAAGTGTCTCCTTTTCCAACAATCATTCTCATGAAGAAAGTTGGGAATGTAGAAAAACAGAAATGAGGAAAGAATCTGAAGCTTTCTCTATCAAAATTTTAAAAAAGCACTCTCAATATTCTGAGTGTTTATCCTTCCCAGGTGCTAGGGATTGAACCCAGGTCCTCCCACCTGCAAGGAAAGTGCTACATCCCCATTCTGTTCTATTTTGTGTGGATGTGTGCTTAAAATCATAATGTATAAAGTTTTACCTTGTCTTTTAAACTTTGTGTTTTTAAGTAATATTAATGTTCTGCTTTTAATGAGCAACACTCTGATAAACTATTTTTCATAAATATTGCTTCCCACTTAGTATATATACTATAGTTTCTATCAGACATAAATGAGTCTGTCTCCAGTTTTTCAATATTGTGAACTGTATACCCTATCACAGTTCTTAATAACACTTATCCAATATTTAAAATTATTTTCTTAGGCCAGATGTGGTGGTGCATGCCTGTAACCCCAGTACTTTGGAGGTTGAGACAGAAGGATAGCAGGTTGGAGGATGGCCTCAGCAATGTAGTAAGACTTTCAGCAACCTAGTGAGACACTGTTTCAAAACAAAAATAAAAAGGGCTGGGGGTGTAGCATGGAGGTAGAATGCCCCAGGTTCAATCCTCAGTACTGCAAAAAAACGAACTATTTTCTTAATACAAATTTCCAAAACAGACTCAAAGACTGAATACCTTTAAAGGTTTTTAGTAATTATTAGCACATTTCTATCAGCACTGAACTACTCTCAATGGTACATTTAAGGGTTTCATTGTACACTTACTAATGAAGGGCATTATAAATTTTGAAACATCTTATAATGTGGCAAGCAGGTGAATTGCTGAGCTATGGATTTTTAAATTTGACCTTCTTATACTCTGCCTTATTCCAGTGTTCTCCTTGCTCTTTGGTGTCCCAGTATCATTTTGCTTAACCCTTCATCTGACTCCAATATATGATTTAAAGTCTTCATTTTCATTCAACACCATCATCCTCATGGAACTATAGGCATAACATAAAATATATTGAATTTTCAGTTTCTTTACTGCTTTACTTCCTGAACCATTTTATTCCTTTATATTTAACAATTATTCTCATAGTCATATCACAGTGCTCATCACCATCAGTAATTGCAACATCAACTAAATGTCAAATTTAAACAACTCAACCTCTGACCATTGTGACTTCTCCTTGTCTTCTTTTTCCAGTTTCTTCCTTCAATAATGACCTCTAACGCATTGATCCCCCTCCCCAACCTTTATCACTTTTTATCAAATTCCTCCTAGCTTCAAGTTCCTCAATGAGATCAGTTTAGATCATCTGATACATGATCATAATGAACCCTTTGCAAGTATCTTCAAGTTATTTGCCTCCTCCACCTCTTCTGCCATCTTCAAAAACCCCAATCCTGAATAAATACAGCTATTTACATTTTCCATCCTGAACCCAAACAGCTATATGCTACTGGACAAACATGCGCTCACACATACACACAAGCAAGTAGCTTGATTTCACTTGAAATGTGTGCTCATAAACCTCCTCTGTCCAGTTAACCATACAATCTTCTTGTTTCTCTTTTCCCTTTGTCCCAGAAAAGCATTTCATACCTTATGTCCTTTTATACAGATCCAAAACCTTTTACTCTTAGCCCAAATTCTAGCTGATAATTTCACTTCATACTTCACCAAGAAAATAAAAGCTATCTAAAAACTCAACCACAAATCAACCTGCATCTGAACCTACCCTCTTCTGTTTAGCTCCTTTTATTAAGGGAAAATCTGTATCTTCAAACATAATCCCTTCATATCTTCACAAAGACTGTCTCTGCAATTTTCTCCTCTTTGTCCTACTGGAAGCTATGTCTTCCATCCTTGTCAAATGTTTCCACTGACTTGAAAATATGTGGCTATATTTTAAAAACAGATTAAAGGGGAACAAATACTTCCTTTACCCACACATCCTCCAGAAGCACCTTCTCAATTATCTATGTCTTTTAACAAATGAATGCTTCTGGAGAATAGTCGTCAGGGAAACCTACACTAACTCACCCTATTTAACTCATTCCAACTCTGCTTTGTCTCCATCATTCCATCAATACTACTCTCTTCAAAGTCACCAAATGACCACCAGGTTGCCAAATCCTAGCCCCCATTTTTGTGGGGTCTGTGGGATAAAGTTTCTTTTTATTACAAGATCATAGGTGATATTTTAAAACATGATTTTTAAAATATTTTATAATTGTTACAGTGTTCAATCAGTGTGTATAATTCAGTAAACCAATATTTTGCAAGTGACTAATGCATGATGTTATGAAATCATGCATGAGTAAACTATCCACTCAAAGTATAAAATAGACCAATAAAGTCCAACAAAAGAGAGTATTAAAAGTTCACTGATATGGTCTCAGATTACGCATTGCAGTTAATTTTTAAGAAATTGCCACTTATCAAATTTTGATATTGAATAAAAGAATACCCACAATTATCTTAACAGGCTACTGCAATATTATTCCCTTTTCTGACCACATTTTTTGTGATGCCAGATTTTCTTCATATGCTTAAACCCAAACATTAGAGCACAACAGATTGAATGCAAAAACAGACAGGAGAATCCAGCTGTCTTCTATTAAGCCAGACATTAACAAAATTTGCAAAAATACAAAACAATGTCACTGTTCTCAATATTTTTTGTTGAGTAGTTATTTTTCATGAAAGTATGTTTTTATATTAATATATTTTTGCTATTTTTAAATTAATAAAAACACACTTTAAATTTTTCTCAGCTTTAATTCCCAATGTGATAAATATTGATAAATATAATCCACATAAACAAATGCTTTTTGGTCTTCTCCATAATTTCTATGAGCTTAAAGGGTTTTTGAGACCAACGTGTCTGAAATGTTACTTCTGGATTAACTCACTCTCCAAACAATAACTGACACTTTCTTCTTGCTAAAACTTTCCTTTTTACTTTTATAATCACACGCTCTACTTACTTTCTTTATACATCACTGGTTCTCTCTCTTTCTCTCTCTCTCTCTCTCTCTCTCTCTCTCTCTCTCATTTTATACTGGATTCTCCTTCCTTTTTCCTTACCCATTCTCTAAATTATAAAGTTACTTTGAGTTCTATGATAGATCTTCTATCTTCCTAAATTTCCACTCTTAAAAATCCCATTTACTGCTATGGCCTTAAATTCTATCACTATAACTCCCAAATTTGTTTGTTATTATTCTCCAACTTCTCTTCTGAGTTCCCGAATTTATATATCACTACACATTGCATTTACACTTCAATGTCTCACAACTGTCATGCTTGAAACATAATGCTTTCTTCTACCTCCCCAAACCTCCTCCTCTGAACCTCCCACAAAATAACTTCAGCCCAAAGACCTGGGGATTGTCCTTCAATTTTCTTTCCCCTTTCCTTCCACATCCAATCTAATAGCAAAGGTTATGTTCATTCTTCTGAAATATAATACAGAGCTTTCTATTTCTTCCAATTTTCAGTGATACTAATTTAATCCAGTTACCATCTTTTCTGATATGGTCCCTAGCAATAGCCTCCTTTCTGCTCACCAAATTGCCACTCTTGCCTCACCCAATCCAGTCTCCAGAATAATCATCCCTCAATTTTTTCCATCACAGTACCTTTAGTTCCCTTGGTGCATCTCAAAAGTGTAACTATACTGTGTGTTTACTTATGGTTCACTTGTTAGCTATTTCTGCAAGATTGTAAGCTCTGTGAAGGCAGGGATCTTGTCCGTTTCATTCACTGCTGCTTCTGAAGGACTTAACACAGTCTTTGGCACGTAAACCACTCTGACTATTCTATCGCCACAACACAATGTTTGAAATTGCAGTGGCTTTTTGTGAATTTAGATACACTGGAACTGTATCTCCCGGAATTCCATTTCCTGTGGGTTCTGGGTTCAGGATGACCACAGAAGAAATGTGAGATTTAAAAGATAGAAGGGAAGAGGTAGCCATTATGCTCTGAAATTTGTGGAGGGTGAGGCCCCGGTGCAACACACTCACATTGCCACAGTCTTCTCATGGCTCACTGTGATAGTGTGAGGCACCAGCTCCAGTCCTACGAGATCTCCTCGTCAGCTTCTCTGAGGACTATCTAGTGAAGAGCATTAGCTTTTCAACCCATCACCTGCATCACTGAAGTTCAATGTGATAAGAAACACAAGTAGGAAAAGGGTTGTCCTTACCGCCTCTCAGAGTTTCCAGTACACTCTTTCCTATCATATCACAGTCAGCTTCTCCATCTGACCGTCACCCCTGTAGACCCACAGCTACTTCAGGCCACATCCGATGCAGGGACAGTAGACTTGATGGAATTCTGCACTGCCCCCCCCACAGACACACACAATTGCAATTGTGTGATACCTAAACCTCAGGGTGGATTTTTATTTCCACATCACTCATAGAGATTATGCTTCTTGGTCAAACCCAATACTTCTCCCTAATGACAACAAAAATGGAAATCTCACTTACCCAACTTATCTAGACTGCTCTCACCAACCAGTTTAAGAAAGTCAAAAATTGGAGCGACAAAAAGAATCTCTTTATCATTTGCTCATTTTCTGAGACCCAGGGCAGTTTGCCTAATTCCAGAATAGAAACAATCAAATGTAAGATCTCAAAATTCAAGGGCAAAGGGAAAGACCCTTTGTAAAAAGAACCCAATGGGATTTCTAAATGCTTTTTGATGAGCTAACAACCCAAGAATGTTTATTCACTTGCTTGTTTTTACTAAATCTGTTAGACTAACCTATGTGTATAAGTGCATCAACAACGTAAGTCATGGAAGCAACCAGAAAGCATACATTCATATTATGTTACTAGTTTTTTTAATACTAAGCTCAGAATTGCAAAACGAACTATAAAATCTCACGTAGAAGTGTCTAGCTTTTAAAGCCCACCTGGACATAGGCTCTGGAATGACCATTGCACATCCATAGGAGAGCTTTCCACTTGGCAGGAAACTGGCAGATATAAGCAAGCCTGCAAGCCTTTGCGAGTCACCCTATGAAAGAGTTGTTCACAGAGTTCAAATTTTCTTCCAACTACTGACAACAGTACCAATTATTTTCCTTCCATATTCACTCAGTGTATGTGGATAAGCCTGAGCCTTGCTGACAGAGCTATAAATTTGCAGGTTGTAAAGATTTAATGGAGGGACCCTGCTAGTGACAGCTCTATTTGTGATGCGACACCCCTGCAGAGCTGATGGAGGTCTGGGGCTCAGGGTCCAGTTCAATTTGTTTACATCTTATCCATCAGCTTCCCCGAACTACCCACTCTGAATTCAGGGAAGATTTAATAGTAGTATTCCTAGAAATAAGATCAAGTTTAACATTTTCCTGGTAGTATATCTGGTTTTTGTATCACTTTAATAATAATAGCAATACTACTTTGAAATTTATAACCCTTCTACTAAGAAACACATACACACACACACACACACACACACACACACACACGTAATTTCAGATATTCTTCCTAATTTTATCTATTCTGAGATCAATAAGAAGAAAATATCTGTTTTGTACATAAACACTGATATCATAAATGTCTCGCCTGAAATCCCATGGGTAATGAGAAAGACAATTTCTTAAATGCAACTCTTTTTCACTTCTGTATTGTTGTCATTGTTTAGTTCTCCTCAGTCTTCCTTACTAATAATAAATTGTTATAATCATTGGCACTAGCATTTACAGAGTGCTCAGCAGTTATCGCTGCCTTTCTACATCTGTTCACTCTCAGCAGCCAAGTGAAGGCTCAGTAAGATGTGTTTTCCTCTGTGTTTTGGCCATAGAGGCAAAACATAAAGAGAAGAGTGGGCTGGCATAAGGTGGTCTTGGAAGTTTTAATATATGTTGAAGTCTCTCCACAGTGTACCCAAGGGTAGGACAATGCCTATTTCACAGAGTGTGAGAGTTTTATCAAAAGTTGTGGTTTTAATTATCACTATTTATGGAGTACATAGTCTTTCAGCCTAGAATCCAGTACAGCCTGTTCAAAAAAGCATAAAACAGGTTCCTGACCATCACAGACTTATGATTTTAACACAGAAGGAAAATTGAACAGAAAAAGAGTCCAGTCCAGATCTAAGAGCCAAAGTGAAATGCAGTGAAATGGGGTTTGGAGGAGCCAAACATCTGTGCGGACTGAGGGAAATAGGATCTGCAGATTAGCAAAAAGAGCTTGGTGTTTGGAGTACCATCGAGCCCCACTCTGACACAGTCCGCATGGCCCTCAGCAGGTTTATTTTAATCTGTCTGTGCCTCCATTTGCTTATTTGTAAAATGAGTTAGAAGATATCACTCTTTTTGTAACTACTCTACTTTATCTATTATTAATTATGGGGGGTACCATGGATTGAACTCTGGAGTACTCTACCTTTGAACTACACCTCCAGTCCTTTTTATTTTTGTTTTGAGACATGGTCTCCCTAAGTTGCTGAGGCTGGCCTCAAACTTCTAATCCTCTTGTCCCAGCCTCCAAAGTACTAAGATGACTGATGGGGGGGGAGGGAGTTGCACCACTATTCCTGGTTTGTAACTACTTTATTTATCACCAACATATATTAATTATACACATTAAAGGATAAAGCATTCTTGCAAAAATTCCATCACATAACAGCCACATAAACTGCCTGGCAGGGAGCAGGTTCTCGGTTAATAGTGGCTATTATAATGTTTGGGAGACGTCATGAATAAGCTCCCACCAAAAAACATCTATAAACCTGTAAATAACCCTCACTAGAAAAATCCTCAGCAATATAAAAAGCAAGGATCATCGTGGGTGTTCTAGGAGATGTTAGAGACCGTTTCAGATCAAAAGACAAGAAGAAATCAGGTAATAGAGTTAGTGTGCCACAAGATGTTGACTGACTCTTAAAACAAGCAGCAGTTTAGAGCATAGAAATTGACATCTGAGTGTCCACAGACACAGGAGCTGGAGGGGGAGGAGCTCCAGGATTGGGACTTGTTGTATTCAGATAATAAAGAAGCTCCTGAGTTGGGTTCCATTGTATGCAAAAGAATCACTTTGGTCTATAGTCAGCAGGTGCACCTGAGACCCAAGCGGGAATCACCTTCCTTCCTATGTGGACAGGAGAGCTATGAGGACTTACACTGAAATGACAAATGATTATTTGGGGATCACTGGACATTAGGTATTAGTTCTTTATACTTTTATCTGTTTGCTAAGCATGTTATATTCATTTTTGGGGTGTGTGTGTGTGTGTGTTTGTGTGTGTGTGTGTGTGTGTGTGTGTGTGTGATTATAAAAATATTTTCAAAAAGAACTAAACTCTGGAAGAAGACTGGAAAGACCGATGCAGTCTGCCTGCCCCGGCTGCACACCATCAGGGCTTCGGCACAGGTGTCCTCTGCTTTTTGCAACTGGTGACAACACAATTGCAGTTTCTGTAGACTCTCAGGATAAAATATTTTTGATCAAATGTATCGGACCTGCAGTTTAGAGTTGCTTTTTCAACAACACTGTGTTGATAACCCTGACACTGGATCAATGACTCCACAAGTCTGATGGACAGAGTCTGCACAGTATATCCCAAGGTCACACAATAATAATAAGTACACCAAAAACATCTTTTATTGAGCACATACTATTTGTCAGATACAACACCAAACCCTTTACTGATGTTGGCCTAATCCTTGGGACAACTTTGCAACTTAAAATTTTATCTTATTCTAACAGTAATTAAATAAAAATTCAGATCCTAAAGTCACTTGCAAGGACAGGATATAGAACATATTGGTCTCAACCCCAAACTCTCTTACTTTACATTCTCCCCTTTTACTAGTATGTTATTAAATGTGTACTTGGGTGGGGGGTGCATAGTTACTATTCATTAAGCACTTACAATGTGCTGTGTGCTATACTTACACCATAGCCACAAAATGAAGTGAAGCACATTCTCCCTACTTTGTCAATGTGGGAAACTGAAAGTCTAACAAGTTAATTTATGTGGCTGAGGTCACATAGCCAGCAAACAATAGAGCTAGGTTTTTAAGCATGTTTGCTTTTACCCATTATGCCAAACCCTATGCCTGAGAACATATATCTCACTTCCTTGATCACCTACAGGTAATCAAGGCCTCCATCTGCCTATTATTAATAGTTTGAGCTGCCTTGGCCTAGGAGAGAAAAAGCATTCCCTGCTTCTGATTCGAGATTCTCTGCTCTGTGACTACCTCTTGGCAAGTGTCCTCCTGTGTCTGAACTCCCCCAGGCTGCTAATCATCCCTGCCTTGCCTGGCTTCCCCAAAGTAAACCTCCTGAGGCCACTACCTGCCAGTCCTGCTTGCTCTTTACGATATAACTTCTGGCTCTTTAAATGGAGTCCAAGGCAGGCCTTTTCTTTTTCTTTTGTTTCCCACAAGCTCACCTGAAAGTCCTGAGTTAAGCAATCCTCCTGCCCCAGACTCCCAAGCAGCTGGGACTCTAGGTGCACACCATGAAGCCCAGTTGCTGCAGGCAGGCCATTCTTAACTGGCCAAGATCCTGCCCTGCCTGCTGTGTACTATGATGGGATGACACACATGAAAATACCTTAAAATGTCTTGCTAAACAAGTTAAGGTCACATGTACAGTACATCACTAAATTAGCCTCAAGGTCAAAGATACAATATAGAATTCATGAACTATAATCCAGACCAAAAAAAAATTATCATGGAAGACACGGTAATGCTATATCATGCAAGCATATTATGTAGAAATATCAATGCCACTGATGTTGATGGATGACCCGGCACAGCACAAATAGCAATTTTGTCCATCTGAATGTCAAAATTTGAGCTTCCAAGGCAGAAACTATTATCTCGCTAACTAGTCTGAATGACCCCAGAGCTGCGCATCAGACTCTTGAGTAAGCTATCATTCCACGACTTCAGGCTCACAAAGAGCCCCAAGGTTGTTCTTGCCTCACAGAGCATGAAATATTTCACTGATTATCACTTTGTGACAGATTTAACATTTTTAATGTAACTGCTAATACACAAGATGAATCTTTCACTTTTAAATTCACTAATAGAATCAAAGACTCCTTTATCCCTTGACCTGTGGGCAGGTCCACACTTACCCTCTCAGACGTGTGAAGATCACCCTGCTTCCAGAAGCCTTTCGGCCAAGGTGGTTTAACAAGTTCCCTCCATGTCCATGAAATGTTTTTTTTTTTTTTTTGCAGTACTGGGGATTGAACCCAGGGGCGTTCTACCTCCGCGCTACACCCCCAGCCCTATTTTTTATACTTTATTTTGAAACTGGGTCTCACGAAGTTGCAGAGGGCCTCACTAAGTAGAGAGAGAGAGAGAGAAACAGGGAGAGAGAGAGAGAGAGAGAGGTGAGGCTGGCCGCGAACCCGGATCCTCCGGTCTCCGCCTCCCAAAGTACTGGGATTACAAGCGTGCGCCACCATGCCCAGCTCCATGAAATGTTAACAACCCTCACTGTCGGGAAATTTTTTCTTACCTTTAACCCAAAGCCCTTATGCTGCCTTTGTAGTACATTGTTATGAAATTACATGTACTCTTTTTTTGGTTTTTGTTGTTGGTAGTGGTGGTGGGTTTTTTTGCTTGTTTATTTTTTGCTGTGTAGTACTAGGGATAAAACCCTGGACACTCTACCACTGAGCTAAATCCCCAGTCATTTTTGCTTCTTATTTTTTAAATAGGGCCTAAGTTGTGTAGCTGACCTTGACCTTGTGATCTTTATGCTTCAGCCTCCCAAGTACTGGAATTACAGATGTACAACACCTCACCCAGCTCCATGAACTTTTTATTTTGTGGTTTTCAACATTCCTTCTTTTCTCTTCACCTCATACAGTAGTATTTTCACATTTTGTTATAACTATCCAACTCCTCAAAAAATTGTTAATCCTGTACAAGGATTAGGTCTTTTCAGAGATGAACCTCAAACTTCTTGCAAGATACACAGAAGCCCTTCTGTGTGGTAGCATTCTTTTTTTTTTTTTTTTTTTTTTGCGGTACCGGGGATTGAACCCAGGGGCGTTCTACCTCCGCGCTACACCCCCGGCCTTAGTTTTTATACTTTATTTTGAAACTGGATCTCACGAAGTTGCAGAGGGCCTCACTAAGTAGAGAGAGAGAGAGAGAGAGAGAGGTGAGGCTGGCCGCGAACCCGGATCCTCCAGTCTCCGCCTCCCAAAGTACTGGGATTACAAGCGTGCGCCACCACGCCCAGCTCTGTGTGGTAGCATTCTCAGGCCAATGGTAGAATGTAGGATACTGATTAAAATCTCTTTCTCTCTGGCAATCTCTTCTCCATTCAGAGTTGTTAGAACAGGTAAAATAAATTAAAATATATGCCCAAATGTTCACCACACCCATATATTTTAGAGTGAACTTTCTATTTATACAATATGCAACAAATTAATACCCTTATTTCCATTAGTGAGTCCTTCAAAGGAACTTCGAAAGCCAGGCGTGGTGGCGCACGCTTGTAATCCCAGTACTTTGGGAGGCGGAGACCGGAGGATCCGGGTTCGCGGCCAGCCTCACCTCTCTCACTCTCTCTCTCTCCCTGTCTCTCTCCCTCTCTCTCTCTCTCTCTCTCTCTCTCTCTCTCTACTTAGTGAGGCCCTCCGCAACTTCGTGAGACCTGGTTTCAAAATAAAGTATAAAAAATAGGGCCGGGAGTATAGCGCGGAGGTAGAATGCCCCTGGGTTCAATCCCCGGTACCGCAAAAAAAAAAAAAAAAAGGAACTTCAAATCCCTTCCCAGTGAAGAATTTGTATGGCTTCAGATTCCTCCCAAGGGCGCTCATCTCTCCCATAGTCTCATGTGTAAATATGAAATGAGCCTCCAGTCAGATAGCTAATAGGCTATTGATAAAATAGAGCTAAATTGTTTCAGTCTATATTTGGCCTTTTTTCTGACTTACAATTGGGTGTTCTGGTTAAAACAATCAACTTAATGTGTTATGGTTTGGATATGATGTGTTCCCCAAAGGCTCCTTGTGCTGAAGGCTTGTTCCCCAGTGCAGCAAGGTTCACAGGAGGGGCCTTGGGGAAGGACAGGATCATGAAGGGTCTGACCTCATCAGTGGGTTAATAATTTGAAGGCATTATTGAGAGCTGTAAGAGGTGGGACCTAAATGAAGGAGAGGGTCCCTGGGGGCCTTTCCTTGGTAACAGTATCCCCTGGCATCTCTCCCCTTCTCTCTTTCCTTGGGAGCAATGGAGTCATCTGACCATGAACTGAAACCTCTGAAATGATGAGCCAAAATACAGCCATCCCCCTTTAAGTTTTTTTATTTATCAGAACAACAAAAGCTGACTAACATACGCAGTCGTTTCCAAGATACCATCTAGAGACAAATGGTAAATTTCATATTTAGGGTTGCTTCTTTTGGAATGCTATGTTATTATTAGCATTCTATTTATGTATAAGGAATGTTATCCTCCCATTCTTCCAAAATCTACTGAAATAACTTAAAAGCACTTCTTGAAAGATGGCTACCTTAAAACATGAAAAAGAGAGCCTGAAGTTGATATAGAAAAAGAAAGAAAAGGTCATATATGGAAATAAAAATGAGATGATTACTGTAATTGGGAAATTGATTTACCTTCTAGGTGTGGTAGCACATGCCTATAATCCCAGTACTTGGAAGGCTAAGATAGGAGGATCACGGGTTCACAACCAGCCTCAGCAATTTATAGTTAGATCCTCTGCAATTTAGTGAGACTCTGTTTCAAAATAAAAAATAAAATAGGGTTGGAGTGTAGCTCAAAGATAAATTTCTGGGGTTCAATCCCCAGTAAAACCAAGAAAAAGAAAGAAATAGATTAAAAGTATTGCATTCAGAATTTCCCAGTAATGAATAATTGAAGTCACATTAATTAATGAAGGAAATACTCTAAATATATCTGAGAAATAAATATTTCCCAAGAATTAAATTATAGGAGGAATTTATGAAACAATCTCTTATTTAAAAAAACAAAATATTAAGACAATGCTTCCAATAACTGGTTTGCAGAAGGTGTAGAAACACACTTCAAATGGTCATTTTATTCATTAATTCTTGATAAAAGACAACAAAATCTACTATATTAATCACTTTTGGCAATGACTTCTTAGACACAAAATCCAAGCCACAATCTATTAAAATTTTTGACTTCATTAATATTAAAAATTTCTGCTCTCCCAAAGAAACTATTAAGAGAATGAAAAAACAAGCCATAGACAGGGAGAAAATATTTTCAAAACACATATCTGATAAAGGATTTCTATTTAATATATATATATGTGTGTGTGTGTGTGTGTGTGTGTGTGTGTCTTAAAATTGAACAATAAGGAAATAAGTGGTACAATTTAAAAAATGGGTGAAAAACCTGAACAGATAATCTTGTGGGAAAAAAAGATATATAGATGGCAATATGCACATGAAAGGATGAAACTGCAAATGAAAACAACAATGAGACTCACTACATATCTATCAGAATGGCTAAAATCCAAAGCACCAACTCCAACAAATGCTAATGAGGAAATGGAGCAGCAGGAATTCTAATGCACTGCTGATGGGAAAATGCAAAATCCTGTAGCCACTTTGGTAGTTTGATGGCAGTTTCTTCTAAAACTGAACATATTCTTACCATATGATTCAGCAGCCATGCTCCTTGCTATTTACTCTAATGGGCTGAGAACTTCCATACAAAAACACACAAACAAATGTTTATAACAATTTTATTCATGATTGCCAAGACTTGGAAGTACCAAGATATCCTTCAGTGGGTGAATGGATAAACTGCTGTTCATCCACATAATGGAATATTAGCATTACGAGCAAATCACCAGTCAAGCCAGGAAATGATACCAAGGAATATTAAATGTAAAGTGCAATGTGAAAGAAGCCCATCTAAAGCTTACTTAGCATATGTGGTTTTTTTTTCTGGGAAAGGCAAAACTGTAGAGACATTCTGGAATGTCATTCATTCAAGTGGAAAATAATATATGAACTTATATTACATTCTATAAAAGGCAAAATATGGCAGTAGTAGAAAGACAGGGCTAGGAATGTAGCTCAAGATGGCAAGCTTAGCATGAGTGAGGCACTGAATTCAATCCCCACCACCACAGGGGGGGAATAAAAGATCAGGAGTTGACAGGAAAGGAGAAATGAATAGATGGAGAACAGAGAGTTTTTAAGACAGTGAAATGATCCTGTACAATACTGTAATGGTGGATAATGACATTATACATTTGTCAAAAGCCATAGAATATACAACACAGAGGGAACCCTAAATTGGGCATGGTGGTGCATGCTTGTAATCCCAGTACTTGGGAAGCTGAGACAGGAGGATCACAGGTTCGCGGCCAGCCTCAGCTACTTAGTGAGGCCCTCCACAATTTAGTGAGACCCTTTTTCAAAAATAAAGAATAAAAAATGTCTGGGGGTTCAATCCCCAGTACTGCAAAAAAAATTGAACCCTAATGTAAACTATGAACTTTAATTAATGGATCAATATTGGATCATTGATTGAAACATATGGACCACACTAATGCCAGACATTAATAAAAGGGGAAAATGGAGGTGAGAGTGAAGAAGTGAGGAGGTATAAGTCTCTGTACTTTCCACTTAATTTTTCTGTAAACTTGAAATTGCTCATGAAAATAGTCTACTAATTTTCAAAGACCATCATTATTATTAGTGTGTGTGTGTGTGTGTGTGTGTGTGTGTGTGTGTTACTAAGGATTGAATCCAGGGGCATTCTACCTCCAAGCTATACCCGCAGCCCTATTTTATTTTTTATTTTGAAATAGGGTCTCACTAGGTTGCTGAGGCTGGCTTCAATCCTGCCATCCTCCTGTCTCAGTCTCCCAAATCCTGAGATTACAGATGTGCACCATCATGCCCAGCTTCAAAACACACTAATAGATTAGTTAAAATAAGGACTTTACTGCGATCTAACTTGAAACAAAGATAAAACTTATAGAACTTAGAAGAATGGTGGCTATGATCAATTTTTTTAGCACTATTGATAGTTTAGGATCAATCATTTTTATTGGCAGGGGAGCTCTCCTGTGTATGTTTAGCAGCATCCCTGGCCTCAACCAACAATATCAGTATCAGCCCTCAACCCCAGTTGTGACAACCAAAACTTAACCAGACATTGCCAAATTTCCCTTGCAGGGACAAAATCACCATCACTTAAGAGCTCTGTCCTTATACTCTCTCACTCTCTCCATATCTCTTCCATCAAACACACTTTCCACTACAACTGAGTAGCACATAATTGAAGCTTTGGCTATCTATTCAAAGGACAGATAGCCTGTGCTGTTGAATAAAAGAGACCCATATGGTTTAGATCCCAATCAGATGAAGGATGTGATATTTGTGTTGGTCATCATTTCGTTGCTGTGACCCAAAATACCTGACAAGAACAACTTAGAGGAGGAAAGGCTTATTTTAGCTCATAGTTTGAGAGGCTCAGTCCATAGTCAACAGGAGCCAAAGCAGAAATATCTTGGCAAAAGGGTGTGGCAGGGGAAAGACACTCAGCTCATGGGCGCTAGGAAGCAGAGTGAGAGAAACAAGGAGGGACCAGGAACAGATCTAGTCCTCAGGGCCCTGCCCCCAGTGACCCGCCTCCTGTAGCCATGCCCCACCTCTGAACCTTGCTGTGTTCTAGATCCAAACCATAACTGTATTCTATTAGAACACACACACACACACACACACACACACTTATTCTTGTCAATTCCTGCTGAGTTCTAACCTCTACATCTCATCCTACAATGAAGTCATTTGTCCTTCTACGTAAGTTGAGTTACGCCTCAGTTTCCAGGCCCCTCTGGTCCTTACTTTGCTGTCCAGACCAAAAAACAGGCTTCCGTTTTTTTTTTTTTTTCCTGAAGAACATTTGCTTAATATTTCAAGCCTCAACACAGCAGAATATTTATTCATGCTGTTGACAATATCGACCTGTTGAATAGGTTTTCATATTATTTTCCATTTGAATACTGGATGATAGCTGTCAAAACCAATTTTAGGAGATGCTCAGCTCTTCTTTCTGACTATGATAAGCCAAAAGATTGATCTGCTTCCAAATTCTCTCCTGATCCTTCCCCTCTGCTGAGAAACAAACTCAATTTTCTACTATATGGGAAAAATAAAACTCTCCCCTTACCCCAATCTCTCCTTCAATTTACTCCTTTATCTTCTTCCTTTCATTTACTAAAACCCTTTTTGAAGGAGTAGGTACTTTACTGTGTCTACTTTCTCAATTCCATTTCCTCTCCAATCCGATTTATCTTTCATTCCTTCTGGCTCAATGGAACTACCTCACAAACATCCCCAATGATCTCTTGACTGAAACTACAATGGGCTATTTTCTGGTTTCATTTTATTTAACCTCTACTACTTTCCTGTCATTTTTGAACCATTCTCTTTTTGGCATCTAGATAATTATTCTACCCTCTTTTCCTGCTTCTCCAACTGCTCTTGTTTCGTCTTCATTCATTCTTGCTCCTCTGCACATATCTTACAGACCCTCCCTCAGTTTTCCACGAGTGGTCATGCTAGTTTTCCTCATGTACATGAGCATTTTGGATTATGTCAAACATTCTACTTGGCCAACACCAAACTCACCCACTTCACCACCTCCAAAGCCAATTAAAAAAGAAAACAAAGAAAAAAGTGTCTGTGCTTCCATCTCATTTCTGCATTCACAGTGTGGTTAATGTGGTCACCTCTGCCCAAAACAGAAATGTTTTAGATTGTTTAATTCTTATCTCTTCCACAACCATCACACTCAACCAGCGAGTCCTGTCTCCACATTTCCCATTCCCCCTTTTCATTTACATTGCCTTGATACAGGTCTTTACCACCTCTTACCATAGTAATAGTTATGATAGTCACTTACCACCCAACCATCAGAAGATCTTTAATATGATCTTGTCAATTTCCTGCATATCAACTTTCTTTGACTTTCCATTGTCCAAAATGTATTATGACTCCACATCACAGTTTCACAATCAACTTCTGTCATGTCTCCCTAAACTCAAAGTGCAGTTTCTCCTGCCATGTAACTCAGATGGTATTCGCATTCTAGTTCCCCCTTTCTATCCTCTTTCAGGAAAATTTATACTTTATATTTAGAACTCAAATGTTAACTAACTTATGGATTATCACTTCTTCCCTTCAAAGTATTATTATTCCTCCTTTGCACATTTATCACACTCCATCCATACCTCTTTTATTGCTTTGTATCATAAAGAGTTGTCATTTTATTTTACTAGTTGCAATCCCCAAGAGAATGTGAGGCCCTTGAAGGTTATATCATTTTAATGTGAATCTTTCTGTAGAGCTTTATAATATTAATCCCTTAATAAACACTTGTTGAATAATCACATAAATATTATCTTCATTACAAATAAACTTATTTTTACCCAGTTTTCTCTGGGAGAAGGGCATAGATCCAAGTCATCTGAAATATAAACAAATTATTTAGACATGTGTTTAAAATATGACAACCTGGGATAAAGTCATCCTTTACACTGTTTGAAGTTGAAGATTATTCCCATCCACATAGATTCTATCAATAATTGAGGATAGAAGTTGAAATTAAATTTATAATTCCTTCTATAACAAAATCACAGTGTTTGGAGCATAGGTGTTTCCTTTCTGTGGAATCAGCAGTATACATTAGATCAATAAATGCAGAAAATTCTTACCTTGTTCTTAATCGACTTTTCACAAAGATAGAACACTATTATATTTTATTTCTCATAGAAGATAGGAAATCAAAACACCTAGTCTTGTAAATTGAAAGAAAAAAAACTTTGAGATGTCTAAAAAAATAATAGTTTAGTAGTTTTGGCAAAAGATTATTCTTTATGAAAAATGTAATAAACTCTCCCTTACAGCCATCCCTCATAGACAGATGTTTTGCCTTATTCATCTTCAAAGGTCAGTGATTATCAAGGGACACAGAACATATAAGAGGCTTAATGAATGGTCAGTGGGTCCATAAATGAAAGATAACGAAGTCAAGATACTTATACAATGTATATAAATAAATATGCATCTTTCAAATTAGGTTGTTAATATTTTTAGTCTCCAGAGATCCTCTCAGATGGCCTTTTTCACTTTTGAAGGAGCTTATTTTTGATGATCCAATCAACATATATTAGGTCCTTTATGGTTAGGTGCTTGTACTCAGTTTTGAGAAAACAAAAATGAACAAGACTTAATCTCAGTTTTCAAAGTAACTCTCATAAACTAGTAAGAGAAATAAAAGATGATCAGCGCCTGTAATATGAAAACATTCTTAACATGTGTTCTAGGGAACACCTGCCTCTCAGATTTTACGCCCAAACAGAGGCCAATTCTCAGCAGGAGAGTTGGAAATGACCAATACTCAATCCTAGAAATTCACAGTGGCCAAAGCAAATTATTATCTCTGAAACAACATACAGCAAGGAAAAATCTTCAACCCTCAAATCCCCAGTCTTATTTGATGAAAAATTTTCTTTGCACAGTACCTATTAATATACCAACTTCACAGAGTACACTTCAAAAGTGGTCAAATAGACTGGGCGTGGTGGCGCACACCTGTAATCCCAGTACT
The DNA here is from genome assembly GCA_004027185.1 of Glis glis. Taxonomy (NCBI): domain Eukaryota; kingdom Metazoa; phylum Chordata; class Mammalia; order Rodentia; family Gliridae; genus Glis; species Glis glis. The sequence goes on from PVJS01007001.1 coordinate 51,844, forward strand.
TGGGTGGCTGAAACAGGAGGATCGTGGGATCAAAGCCAGCCTCAGAAACTTAGTGAGGCTCTCCACAACTTAGTGGGCTCCTTTTTCCAAATTAAAAAAAATAAAATAAAATAGGATTGGGGGTGCAGCTTGGAGGTAGAATGCCCCTGGATTTGATCCCTAGCAACACACACAGAGAGAGAGAGAGAGAGAGAGAGAGAGAGAGAGAGAGAAAGGTGGTCAAATAGCATAAAAAATTCTATAAGGCAGAGATTTCACGAAAGTAGATGGGGAAAAAATAGAAAGAGACCTCTAACTCAGCCTCATGGAAAAAGAGGACATGGGAATATACGAGACATTCCACAGAGGAAAAAATGTCCATATGGAGTTCCAGGTTTATAACTATCATGAGAAAAACCAACAACTATTAAGTCTGAAGAAATGACTCATCAAAATAAATTATGTTTCCATAATTCCAAGTTCGTATTCATTATTAGCTCCTAGGCAGACATTTAAGGTTTTGCAGTAAGCAATATCCCTTTGTATGAGAACATGAAACCATCTAGAATTCAGTTTCAGTTCCACCTAGAGCTGCTTTAGTTCTGCTCTGATAACCCTCACAGATTAACTGCGCCTTCTCTCTGTCTCTAAGAAGTGAATCATCAAAAGCCAAGTTTAGGGACCTAAACCTTATTTTATTTCTTGTGCCTCTGAATCTGCAATGGTGGCCCTCCTTGCATTCTAAGAGGATTTTGACTTGTTTGTAATGGCGATGTCTTCTTTAGCTCTTTCAATCCAAATTCAAATGGAAATCTCTACCTATCTGTATAGATGTTTAGTTCCCATTTGCATGAAGAATTTCATTTTACTCTGTCCCATTTGTGGATGATAATATTCTGTTTTCTGCTTGTGGGTCTCCCTGATGCACAGAAAAATTCAGTGTCTATTGTTTTTGCCATGAAACATCAATTTGGAGAACAGCTCCGAGCCTCTATTACTCATACCCACACTGGCTCACCTTTGCATTCAACAGGCTCATGAACCCAATCTGCTTTCATTTTCCTTTCAAAGCTATTCATTCCAAATCCACCATCAGAATCTTTATTCGTTTCATTCATAGACTGGCTGGGAAGTGATATATTATCTTCCAAGCCTACATTTATTTACAGGATCCCAGGAATACATCTCTGTCTTTCTAGGATTTTATTGCTAATTGCTATGAAGAAACCAGTGTAACAAAGTAAAAAGAACAATCATAGAATAGTGGCAATGGTTTTTTTGTTTTTTGTTTTTTGTTTTTTGTTTTGTGGTACCGGGGATTGAACCCAGGGGCGTTCTACCTCCGCACTACACCCCCAGCCCTATTTTTTTATGCTTTATTTTGAAACCGGGTCTCACGAAGTTGCAGAGGGCCTCACTAGGTAGAGAGAGAGAGAGAGAGAGAGAGAGAGAGAGAACTGAGGCTGGCTGCGAACCCGAATCCTCCAGTCTCCACCTCCCAAAGTACTGGGATTACAAGCGTGCGCCACCACGCCCGGCTGTGGCAATGTTTTTAAAAGACTTACACATTCATAAAGCTGTAGTTTTGACTCTGTAGATAGTAATGCCACTTTGCATAGACCATTTGCACATATTCCCAGAAATTAGGCACTTGTCTACAGACTCTGAAACCACTTCTATGTAAATAAATATAAACCATTTCCAGTAACTGGACCAAGGCAATAGAAGAAAACAGGTTGCTAAGAAGATATTAAATATTTTACTTCAATGGAGTCTGAGTGTTCAGAAAAATCACACAGCATTTCTCACACAAGAATTAAAGGGAAGCTGAGCATGGTGGCACATGCCTGTAATCCCATTACTTGGGAGGCTGAGGGGAGGCTGAGACAGGAGGATCGCAGGTTCAAGGACAGCCTTAGCAAGTAGTAAGACTCTCATCAACCTAGTGAGACACTGTTTCATTATAAAAATAAAAGTAGGACTGGGGTGTAGCTCAGAGGTAGAATGTCTCTGGGTTTAATCTCCAGTACCACAAAAAGAAAAAAAATTAGAAAGTTAAGCCAAGGTATTTAAAAGTGCACATGTGTCTTAAAAAATAAATATATTTCTCCATCTGTGCATGTGTAACTTATCATGAAGCATGATTAAAATCAGGAGGAAAACATTTTACCATATGAGGTATATAGTTCAGAATCTATCCTTCCAGTATTACCCACAATCAGAAAAATGTACCCATGTTCGTTTGCAGGATTTTCATAAGTGATAGAAGCAGCTAGATTTTGGGGTTAACAAAAATTTCTTCTTAAAAATCAGGACTATAGCAAACCAATGACATTTAATTTCTCATTCCATGAAAACATTGAGTTATTAGCAGGCAGGATGCGCTCAGCATGTAGTTAAATACAATCATTTGCTTTTAGGAAATCAGGGTTAAAAAATTCTATAGTTTTTGTCTGCCCAATACTACCAGTGCTGAACAGAACTGGATCAATTCTTCATACAAAATTAATGGGCTTCCTATAACAGGCCAACTGAAGAAAGGATGAATTCAATAGGGAGTCAGTCCATGACAAGGAACTCTAAAAACCAATGGTTGCAGGGAGTAAGCTTGGATGGGGGTAAAGATCTCTCTGAGATAATCTTGAGGGTCTAGGACATCAGGGAGGAGAAGAGTCAACAGGAGGAGAAGCAGGGGAGCAGTCACTGACAAGCTAGATAGTACATAGAATTATCAAGCAACTGAAGGGACAGAAATGTCTCAGAGTTTCCCAGTGTGTAAGTCTGGATTGAAAAGTAGATTTAGGAGTAGATTATTTAATAATATTGGTTAGTGAAGATGCCTTCAAGTTGAGAAAATTCATGTGAAGACTCATTTCCCGATGTCAGGTACAGCAGCACATCCGGGGATTGTGCACTCATTTGCAGGAGACCTCCCTCCTCAGGGTCCATGAAGGCAGAAGATTCCTGCCTGGAAGCCCAAGTTTATCCAGGGAGGATACAGGCTCCCCAACCATGAGAGTTCCCTGTGGTTCATCTGCTGTCTTTTTACTTTCAATTTACTCAGTCCAAAATAACATGTTGGATGTGATCCAAAATTTAGATATTTTTTCTATTTTCCTTGAAGAATGAATGACTGTGGGGAATCACCCTAAAATGGATACATTACAAGTTATGAAATGGTGGAATATAAATCAGTTGTGTTAGTTTTATTCTAGACATGCTAACATAAAACAATTTTAACAACTCTGTGATGAATCTTCTGTGCTTGAAGTCGTTTTACCTGAAGCAACAAAAATATCTGTTCATTCACATACTCCAAAAAAGTGGATCTGGAAAATCCCTTTTTGGGTAATACTTTCCACTTGTTTCCTTCTAAATTCATAATATAACATTTTTACCCAATGCAAAAAGATTCTATTTCTTTGCATTCATAAGTACTGCTAGGAGTATGGCAGTAACACCATTACAGTAATTCTGCAAAATGTCTTCAGAGTCATGACATTTATTTCTAGGAAAAGGGTTTAAGAAAATGGTCTAGGGAAATGAAAGTAAAAATGTTATTATTCATATGTCAAATGAGACAGCTTCCTCGGATATATAAGAGATTGAGAGATACCCATATAATTCTTCAATGAAAACTATGTACAGTGATGCCAGAAAAGGAGAAAAGACAATTATTTTATTGTCAGCTAGAGTTATAGGGTAGTAGAGTAGATAGCAGTGTTGATTATTAAGTGCTAACACAGCTATTTGGGGGAATTTCTCTTGTCCACTATGCCATTTTGTGAAGGATTTTTAACAAATTAACAAGCTTAATTCATCTAAGCAAATAGTAAATAATAATGATGATGATAATGACAATTTGTTAAAAGATCAAAACAAAACTCCTTTGCATGACAATACAGCTCTGGCCCCAGTTCATCTCTGACAAGTCCTGCCCACAAGCCCTGTGCTCCCCTCACCAGTCTTCTCATTCGGCTCACTGCCTCTGTGCCCAATTGTCCACTCTCCTCATCCATATGTCTCCTCCTTCTTTGCCTGACATACACAGGATCAATTACTTCTTTTCTGAATACCCCTTGATTGCCTCAGACAAAAGGAGTTGCTACTTCCTTCAAGGCCTCGTAGTATAATAAACCATAAATCCCTGATAACATTTGTATAATGATTATATCACTATCCTCTCAATAATTCTTGTTAAAAGCACCAGAGTTATTTTTCTCCTTTATTTATTGCCTATATCGAATTTAATTTTTCATGCAGCCTTGCATTTAGCCAGTATTTATGGACCATAGCACCCCAGTGTCCAGAGATCTGTGCTGCCAACTGCGTTGGGTTAGACCACACCTCATACCATGAAGACACCCACAGCTCCCTCTCTGTCTTCACTGCATCTCAATTCCCTGCTCACTGTCCCAAAATCCACAAGTCCTAGCATTACTTATTTAAAATCAGTTTGTTGTTATTTGAGTTTTAAAACATAGTTCTTTCATATTCTCTAAAAAAATATAAAATTAGAATTCCTTACTGAGCACAGCATAGAAGGCTGTTTGATCTGAACCTGTCTTGGTGTATTTGGTTTCTATGACAGAATACATTAGACTGGGTGGCTTATAATGAACAGAAACTTACTACTGATTCTGGGGCTGAAAGGCTAAGATCAAGGCTCCAGCAGATTTGGTATCTTGTGAGGGCCCACTTCCTGGTTCATAGATGGCTGTCTTTTTGCTGTGGCCCCACATGGTGGAAGAGGCAAGGGAGGTCATCTGGGGTCCTTTTATAAAGGCACTAATCCCATTCATAAAAGCTTTACCCTTCTGGACTAATCACCTCCCAGAGACTCTACCTCCAAATACCATCAGATTGGGGAGTAGGTTTCCACATATGAATTTTGGTGAACACAAACACTCAGTATATAACAGGCCTTGAAAGGCACCCCTGCCAAACCCATTATTAATCCATCTACTCACCTCTCCTCGAACACCCTGTAACTCAAGTGCACACCTTACCTTGCTTATGGACATCCCTGCCCAGACGGCCCTTTGCTCTCCTTTGCACTGTCAAAATCTTGCCATTCTTCAAGATTCACCTAAACGCTCCCTCTCCAGGAGGCCCTTTCCTTCACCCATAATCAGAATTAACCATCATCCTTCTGTGTGCTCACAGTGCTTTCTCACTTCCTCTTCTCAAATGCTTTCTAAGCCTTGTATCCTGTTGTTTGATGAATAAAATTTGAAATGTATATATGCCATACTATCTGCCAATTAAATATTGTTTGTGTTCAATAAAAAGTAGTAGTGTTAAAAATAGTAGCTAAATAAGATCTTTGTTTCGGAGTCTTCTATTCTGCTCCATAGGTCTATGTATCTGCTTTTCTGCCAATACCATTCTGTTTTTATTACTATGGCTTTGTAGTACAGTTTGAAGTCAGGTATTGTGATGCCTCCTGCATGGTTCTTGTTGCTGAGAACTACTTTGGCTATTCTGGGTTTTTTGTTGTTCCAAATGAATTTAAGAACAGATTTTTCTATGTCAGTGAAGAATGACTTTGGTAGTTTAATAGGTATTGCGTTGAATCTGTAGAGCACTTTTGGGAGAATGGCCATTTTGATGATATTTATTCTGCCTACCCAAGAGCATGGAGACCTATGGAGCAGAATAGAAGACTCCGAAACAAACCCACACACCTACAGCCAATTGATTTTTGACAAAGGGGCTAAAAACACCCAATGGAAAAAGGATAGCCTCTTCAACAAATGGTGCTGGCAAAACTGGCTAAACATATGCAGAAAAATAGAAATAAACCCCACTTTCTCACCCTGCACTAGAGTCAACTCCAGA
>PVJS01007002.1:0-57666 GCA_004027185.1 Glis glis
CAAAAAAAAAAAAAAAAAAAAAAAAAGGAAAGGCTCCTCAAGTGCTGTGTGCATGCACATCACTATCACTATGAACTGCATTATGATGTGAGATGATAATGCACCAATAACAATATTAAACAATTAAAAATAGGAAAGGCTTTGGGAAAATAATAAATATTAATAGTAGAATATCAGCTGTGTGTCTGGAAGCTGATTGGAAACATATTTTGGGGGCTGAGTTGTGTGCTTGTGTGCATGTATGGGAAGTGACCTAGGGATCCCAGGAGCCATGTCTTGAAGGTGAGCAGATGTTGAAATTGGGCCTAATTTCTAGGCATTGACTATTGACTGCAGAACACAAGGGAAGGATAAGACTTCCTTGGGGCAGGCCTGATGCTCTAGGGCTTCATTCCCAGGATAATAAGCCCACTCATTCCCTTTCCCTGGGGTAGATGGGTACTCCAAGAAGGGGAAAGTGAGGCCGAGATTGTACACTCACTTTGCTCTCAGACCACAGTATCTTTTTCCCTTCTAAGAGAACTCTGTATCCTAAAGTAACTTCCCTGTCATCCAGTCAGTCTTTATTGAATTTTCACATGCACTTACTTTTAGATTCAATTTGAAACGTGCTCCAAGGAGCATCCTATGCACTAAATAATTAGGTAAAGAGAAATGGTACAGCATACATTTTAAAGAATGGCACACAACAATTCCTCTCAAGTAGCAATTTGTGTGTGTGTGTGTGTGTGTGTGTGTGTGTGTGTGTGTGTGTGTTGGTGACTGAACCACCCAGGGACATTCTGCCACTTATCTAAACCCCCTAGCCCTTTTTATTTTGAAACAGGATCTCCTAAGTTGCTAAGGCTGACCTCAAACCTGTGATTCCCCCACCTCAGCCTCCTAAGTACTAGGATTACAGGCCTGTGCCACCATGCTCAGCTGAGCCTTTTAATGTAAGATAAATATGAGTAGTTTTGTTGAGTTATTTTCATTTACGTTTAAAGGGAAAATAGTTTATCAAGTCAGTAGTTTGTGGAATATTTTTGCTCAGGACAAAGCTAGAATCTGTATTTGGAGTTTTAGAAAGTATATCAATTTAAACAAAAATACAAAGAAAGGAGTTAATAGTGCAAGGATATAACAAGCATCAAAGTCACACTCTAGTGGCTGAAGGTTAAGAAACATCGCCAAGACCAGTAGAGCATTACTGCATATCAATATCTCTGGGCTGGTCCTTGTTCTGCAAAGAATATGCTGTATGACCTTGGGCAAGTTGAAACTCTCTGAACCTCGGTTGACTCAAGGAGTACAGTGACATTGAAGGACATTTCCAAGATCCTTTCCAATTCTAGCATGTGACGATCTATCTCTATTATTAAGTTTCCTTCATGGCCAGAGACATACGTAAGCATCAAGCTGGCTGCTGGTCACCCTGAGCAGCAAGGGACAGAGGAAAGTTCACTGGATTTGGGAGTCAGGGAACCTGCATGCTACTTTCCATGGGACTTGATCAAGTCATGGACCCTTTTTGAACCCCAGTTCCTCTACTTGTTTTTGCAACTAATTATTTTAATTGATAATGAAAAATAGTATGTATTATATATAGCATTATGTTCTGAAATACGTATACATTGTGGAATGGCTCAATCAAACTAATATATGCATTACCTCATATTCTGATAATTTGTTGGTAAAAGCACTTAAAATCTACTCTCTTAGCAATTTTCAAGACTAAACACAGTATTATTAACAATAGTCACCATGTTGTACCATAAAAACCTTGAACTTACTCCTCCTCCTGTCTAACTTACATTTTGTATCCTTGGACGGACATCTCTCCAACCCCTCCCATCTGGCCTCTGGTAACCACCATTCTGCTCTCTGCTTTTACGAATTCAATGTTTTTATATTCTCTATATAAATGAGATCATGCAGCATTTGTCTTTCTGGGCTCACAGTTTCTCTTTTGGGGAGGGCAAAGAGTCACAGTGGTGAATAATACCTACTCATTCTATGTAGTCTTCATGGACAGTTCAAATGCAGTGTGTGTAAAATGAAAACTTTTACACAAACATAAATCTTGTTCCCCCATCCTCTTTCTTTGCATCAAATCATTATTTTAAAATATAATGTGGGCATATATGGATAGCTGTATTACGAACAGACAGAATTTTTTAAAGTAATAAAGTTCAAACCACTTAATAGTGATAGTTTTCGAAAGTTCAAAAAAAAATTAATGTTGAAGGAGGAATTGTGAATTGGATCACCATGGATAAACCAGAAAACCATCCCCTATCAGTAACCTCAAAATCTTGTTTCAGTTAAAAATTTTAGCCACCTCCCATTCTAAACCTGTAAGTGGAAGATGAGCTAGAAATACTAAATAATTTATCAATTCCACTGAACTCTGCTTTTTATGAGGCTTCTTTCCATTAGCCCAGCATTCCCAACTGGATACACAACCTCAGATTATAGCTGTCACAAGGTTCACACAGTTACTCCCCTAGGACCCCCAGGTTACACTTTCAGACTACTGTCTGCTGAATTCCAATTACGGTTACTTTTTCACTTAAGAAGTTACCAGTTTGCTCATTTGATCTTCTAGTTGACAAGGAGATAAATGTTGCTAGAAGGTGACACACAAAGAACTTGAAACTTCCCAAAAGGAAGAAAACCACTGAGAACATAGTCCTACCCAAAACCAAGTGTAGAGTCATTTAATGCTGGGGCAAGCGACCCCACAATCTGGGTCATCCTTGAATTTATAGTGTATTACAAAAATGGATGCTCAAAAAGGTTGTAAAATTGGTAATGTATATTCAGACCTATTTTAAGAAAAAACAAATATATATATATATATATATATATATATATATATATATAAATGTGGATGCTTCGGTCTTCTAGAATATTCACTTACGTAAATTACCTCATTTCTGTATGCCATATAGATTGGACTTACCACTCTCTCCTCTTAATATTTCACCACAGTGCAGGTTGTGAGCCACCTAAAATGTCCAATTTGATATCCTTTTGTAAGTGAGGGAAGCAGAATAATAAGTCTTGTTCTGGGTGTATTACAAAGCTAGCTTATCCCTCCTGGCTCAAAGAAGGTTCTAGGTAAATGATTTTGGAGATGGGAATTAAATTACTCAGCTAGTCCTGGAGCCCTGGAGAGGCCAGGGAATAGGGGGGCAAGTCTACAGCCTCCAGGTCCTGTGCTTTCCCCACTGGGTCACACAGTTCTTGTCAGTTGGTCCAGTGCTGCCACATGTCCAGCTCCTTTGCCTGCTCACAAGATGTGGCAGCTGAATTTACATTTTAAAAACCATTTTCCTGGCCCCTGCAGCACCTTCTGTTTTCTTTACCATTTTGGTAGAGTGAGGACACAGTCACTCCACTCCCCTCCTAACTCTCTCTCCACCCCTTCCTTATACCAGTTTTCCTGTTGGGAGACTAAGGAATGTCTGTGCCCATACAGCAAGTTGGGTGTCTGAAGTGGTGGTCCTTAATGTGAAAATTTATTGGAAAATTTCTCATCAGATTCATGTGAATAGGGCTATAGGTTTCTCGCCATCATATCTATTTCAGTAAGTCCAAAGAATGAGAAGAAAGCTTGAGTCGTACCATGCCCCCAGGGACCCATGTGTTTATTGGTGTTTCCAGTTAATGATGCCACATCTCCTGGGGAACAGCCAGGCAAGGGATGCTGGGGTAACTCCACCAGCTGGATGTTCCACCTTCCCCCCTACTTTGATGGTCTTTCCTGGAAGTCGTGTGTGGAAGAGCCGATTTTAGTAGTAGTCTCTTCAGTTCTGAGAATTTTCCCCAGGCCTTCCATCTCCCTCTCAGACTCCCAAGCTGCTTGTATTTGCACCTACCTTTGTGTACAGTGGATTTCTCTGCCCCTGGTTACTCGTTTCCTTCCCGCTTCGTTACCGACCATCTCCTGTAAATATCCTCTTCCTCACCTCGATTATTCCCTCTTTCTCCTTCTTCCCTCCTCCACAGACCTCTTCAAGTGATCCGCTCCAAAGATGCTCCTATTCAACATCGTTCCAGAACAAACAGCCCCCTTCTTCCACCAAATAAACTGCTTTCAATAAGGCGCTCCTAAACCCCTAAACAAATAACACCCCATAATCTACCTCATTCTGAAATATTGCTTTTCATAACCTTCAACCATTTGCTCCCTTTCTCCTCTCAAAGAAATAAACTGCCTTCAGTGTTCCTTCTTATTGGGGCACCGAGCTGCCTCACTGAAATCATAAAGTGCAATGCACACACACAGCCAGCGAACTCCCAAGCAAAGAAAAATGCCCTAATACCTTGCACCCCCTTCTTTCTCCAAGAAAAAAAAATTGCTTTTTTGTAAGGTATATAAGGACCCATTTGTGTCTCTTTGAGGATTTTTTTTTCCTTCCTCGGTGAAATATGCTAAGGAGAAATACAGTAAGGCATTCCAAGGCCAAACACATTCTACTGTTTATTACACATATTACATTCTTAAATAAAAATGCGTCACATAACATTTTTTGCATAGATATCTTACAATATACCAATTTAAAAAAGAATTATGAAACAGACCAGTAACAAAAATAAATTTTTTCTTCATTAATAATTTTGTAACATTAACATACCACCATCATATAATACAAATAATAGTTTTAAATCTTAAGACTTTTGTACAGCAAAAAAACTTGACAAAGTAATATATTTATATATATATATAAAAAGCTTAAAAAAAATAAAATGTCAAAAAAAGGCATAACCGAGGGCTATAAGACTGGGTACTTCTGTGATATATTATAAATACCAGAGAAGGCCTGAGAGAATGTGACAGGGGGGAGGGGAGGGGCTGGGAGTAGGTCTTTCCAAACACACTTGTTAGACACGTCTGGCAAAAGGAAAATGTATAGTGCAAAAATAAATTTCTTCAAGCAACTGTTAAGAGGATAATAGAGATTCGAAAGGAAAGTCATGGGGGCTGGGAAGCTGCGTGGTGAACGTAGGACTGGGAAGGAGCGTGGAGGGGGTCTGGATGGAAGGGGAGGCTTCAAAAACATTAAACATTTATTTTTGCCTCTGTGTTAGCAAGGAGATCTTGGCCATAACAGGTGTATTTTTCCTCCCTGGAATGAAGCAGAAGTGAAAAAAAAATAAGGAAATGAAACGAAGTCTGGGTTCGGATAGGAAGTGCATGCTGGGAAGATCAAACATAAAAGTTGAGAACCAGCCAATGAGCCCCAAAGCCTTCAGGACTTAGATTTGCAGAAATCATTCTGCCTCCAGACTAAAGGCCTGGGAGTAAAATGTCCCCTCTCTCCACCCACTGCCCCTCCCCTCTATGTGGAACTAACTTCCGGTGTGGTTTTGATATACTGGCAATTACAAGCATCCATCCCCCCCCCCAAAGATATTAGGCACTGGTGGCTACTCCTCCTAAACGTCAGTAGCCTGTTTTCCTTCTGCGAAGGTACACTAGGTACATAGGCACACACGTCTCAGTGCGTGCAGACATACCACCCTCATTATTCTGACGTGGGGTCCTTTTTATGGCAGTAGACAGAAGCTAGAGTCAAAGCAATTTACGATTCCAAAGCTCACAGTTGAAAAAAATTGTATAAACAGTCCCCAACCAAGAACACATCAACATTCCCTCATGACCACTGAGAGGGAGCCCTGTTTGAAAAGAGTATCTTGTTTGGGATATTGGTGAAGTGACAGCCTAAGATTTCTCTCTCCTTTTTGATACCTGTTTCCCGAGGACTTATACGTAAATGCAAAACACCTGAAGAATACAGTACTATATTGGAAGGATGCACATAAGGAAGTAACTGCAGCTCTGTCCCCTTCCTGGAATCTAGTATAGGAACCAACAGAGGAGATTGGAGAGAGTGTTAAAAGCAAGAGAAAACCCTGAAGCCTGGGGCTATTAGTCATGAGATATCACCTTATTTACAAGCAGGTTTTGCTTCCTTTGACACATTTCTGTTGGCCCATCTCAAGTATTTCCAAAGATCCTCCAAGAGGAAAACAGGACATCAAAAAGGCATTGATGTATCCTCAGGCCAGGCCCTCTAGTTTCTAAGCTGAGCTATCACCATGTTTACCGAATTTTAATCCAGACACTCAGAATTCGAGTTCTCCCCTTCTGCCCCCACTCCTGCCACTTCCAGAAAATGCAAGGGAAAGCTCCCATGAGTAAATTTCAAGTAGGTTCTACTTACTGAATTTCTACTTTGGCAATGTTCTGGGTGCAAAATTGTGGCCAGAAATGTTGACCCTTATAACATTTTTATTAAAGATGGAAGAAATGACGAGTCTGATTTCTGTAGTCCAATGGGTTGCATCTCTGACTTTCCTACTTTCTTCCTTCTGCTAAGAACAACTCATACAACAGAGAAGACAAGAGCACTTCCCACTCTATTTTGCAGTTTATGAAATGACTTCCATAGAGGAAATCATTTCAAACCATCAAATCCAATCAATGGTTCTTGTTGTTCTAGCAATTTGCGTTTATTTCTTTTGGCTTTCCCATAGAGTGCAGGAGTGAGGGTTACAGGCAGAAGGTTCTGAATGCGCTGGGTGAGCCACCCAAAACCCCACTTAGTTCCCCTTTGATGCAAATAGACATGGATAATCTGGAAGCTTATCCCAAACTAACATCCTTAAAAAATCTTCTCTGGCTTCAGAAAAGATTTTTTAAAACCAGAAATCCGTTCCGCTCATTGTGCATGAGGTTGGCTGTCTTTTACCCTGTTATAATCAGGCAATTGAAGATGTAAAAGGGCACAGGAGGTGTGGATGGGGAGGAGATGGCATTGAGAGAAGGGGGCATTTAAAGGGCTTTCCAAGGAAAAGCACAGAAAGAAGGAAATGGTCAGTATGGAGGTCATTTGGGGTCTCCAATTTTTTTTTTTTTTACAAAATGCAGCTTTGTCATGGAATCTGAACATCTCTTTTTCTGGACATAACACTCATCACCACCAGGCATAAGCTGGGTCCATGAACCAACAGTGGGGCAGGAGGCCAGTAGCTAGAAGCAGCATTGTCATTTCAGGTCCCCACGTCTCTGACTTACAGCCATATGGTAGGAGAAAGAAGCATAATTTGAAATAAAGGACACTGTCAGTGGCTTTGAAACACTTTTTCTACACACCGAACTGTGACCCCTGGATAAAGTGTGCTTGAGAGGACAATCACAAGAAACACCAGGCCAGGTTTTTCCTTTCAAATTTGGGATCCCCTGGAATGTTAGGAGGTAATGATTTAAATGAGAAGGGGGTTTCGTGTTTTCAAATGTCCATCAAAGAAAGCACTGTTAAAAATAACCATTCCTCTTGGAAGCAGAACACACTTGTTACTTCTTGGAAAACCTGTTCACATCAGAGATTATGAACAGGTTAGCACAAATCCATTTCCAAAAAGATCAGGGCCACCTCACCCCATGGTGAGGACTGGTTACCATTCACAGGTGTCAATCTGGGCTGGAGAAGAACAGTTTCAAAGCATACACTTAGCACCCACCGAATTTTCAGGCCAATTCTCAGCCAATAAATGACTGAAACAAGCAAGCAAGCACCATCATCATGTTTCAGTGCACCCTGCTCAGAAAAAGGTCAGGGGCAGACTACAAAGGACCTCACCGATACAAAAGAGAGAGAAGTTACCAAACATTTCAGACGCTGATGAGGACCAAAGGGCCTTTGTTCTGCCACATTCAAATGAGACCACAGATGACTACGGGGAGCAGACAGCAATGATTACTCTTTTTTCATTTTTTTTAAAACTTTCTCTTTAATAGAGCCTTGCATTGGTCAGTTCAAAAATTAAATTAAGTATTATAAACCCTTAAGAATAGCATTTCGAGAGGCAAGAGCAGCTCCAGCTTGGGAGAGGACATTTGTAAATCATGGCAGCCACGGCGGAATGCCATCACTGGCGTGTGCGTGCGTTCGTGCTGGAGGCTGCTGCAGAAAGGAAAGTAAACCAACAAAACTTGGGGTGTCTAAAGTTTCATCTAGTGCACTGACTGGAGGCGCTACAGTTTAATACAGCTGAGGTTCAAGGTCCCTCACACATCCTTCATCCAGAAAGGATGCATCACACATTCAAATATAATCCCCATGGTACGCCCTGATGGACTGGCCATAAAATGCACTCAAATGCAGTAGAAACTACGAGATTGTCAGCAAACAGTGCTCCAGAAATGGTTTCTAAGTCATGTCTAGTTTTAAATCTTTGGAATAAAACTGATTTTTTTAAATACCCTCCAACTAACATATACATAATTGCCTCCGGCAAATGGACAGATGTGTGTGCGTGTGTGTGTGTGCATGTGTGCATGCGTGCGTGCATGTGTGTATGTGTGTGTGTGTGTGTGTGTGTGTTTAGGGTGCTTTGTCTTCCTTTTTTTGTTTGTTTTTTGTTTTTTTTTCTTTTTTTGTTTATTTTTTTATTTTTGGTCTAAATTGAAAAAAAGAAAAAGAGAAAGAAAATTCTAAGGGCCAGACCTCAAAACATCCCAAGTGTCCAACTGGCAGCTACAGCATTTGTGATAAGGAGGATCCTTAACCCTCAGACAAGTAGTTTCAACATTTCAGTAAAAACAAAGGTTGCAGAAAGCTGAAAACCCAAATGCCAAGGATCTTGAAGGTTGCTGTCATATATGTGTTTGTGTTCCTTATATTATGATTTCCTTTTAAAGACTTCAGTTTTGCATCCCAAATACGCATGGGGTGGCATTTTAACAGTCAATGAGTCAAACAGTCAAAGGAGGGCAGGAGGGGAGCCAGCTGGTATGAAGGAGCAGCAACCGTGTGCGGACCAAATGCCATGTTTGTTTTTTTGAGACGTGTCTTGAAGGGATGGTCCCAGAATATACAAAATATACAATCTGTCCTAATAACCACCCCGCTTACTTGCATAGGCCATTTAATGGTCCTAAAGGCAGTCTTTGGAGTTGAGGCCAGTGCCAGCTAGCTAAGAATGCGGGTAGATAGAGACCAATATTGGATGTGTGTGTGGGGTGACAAGTGAGGAATGTTAACCCCCTTGGAGTCAGTTTGCAGAGTAAATGTGAGGCCTCTGTTGATCCCGGGTGCTTTAGGTCACAAGCCATGGTGGGCCTAGCCAAAATAAACCCTAGAATACATTGCGAGAGAGAAACACCACCACCCTTCCCTTAAAGGTCAACCCCTCATCCCACAATGGTGTTTGAATGGTGCATATTAACAAGTGGGTAGTATGAGCTCAGTGGGTATGAGTGAGGAAGATAGGATGAGGCTTTGTAAAGCCACTAGACTTGGGAGGCATCCTCAGTTTCCCCCACTCCTGGACAGAGTGATATTTTTGGCTTTTTGTCAGGTCAAAACCCAGAGTTAGATTAAGTATGCAGCTGCCCTTTGAGACTAGCGACATCTATGCTGTAACTGGTTATAGGGTGGCAATGACACACAGCACAGTGGCCGATCACTACGAGCTGAGGTCATCCTGCCTCAAGGAGGATGAAGGAACTATGATGTCCCGTCTGATTGGCTGCTTCGAGAGCTGGACATCCAGGTGCCGAGAGAGAAAGAGAGAGAGAGTCCTGGAGAGGTTTAGTCCATGGAGAAAAGATAAAACATTTAAGCTTCCAAATAAGCTTTTCAAGTTTTCATTAGCAAAAAACAGAGAGATTAAAAAGAAAAAATCTAGCACTGGCAAAAAGGTGAGGCTCAAGGGATATACTGTGATTTATCATCAAGGACTTTATTCTCTTGGCCACTTTGCAGTCATGCTAGAAGTTTCCAGAATCCCTAGTGCATATGGTGTGCAAGAGTCAAAAAGTAAGAAAAGAAAACTCCTCCCTGGAGAGTGAAGTCTAGAGAAATGCAGGCCAGAAAGGTGTAAGGAGTTTTTCCAGAATCTGCCGCCTCTAAGGCCGTTGGTATCGACTCGAAAGATCTCAATGGTACTAGGAAGAACCAAAACCAATCAACAGTCCTGTGAGGAAGTCTGACGCACGGAATAGTAGGACTTTTCACACACAAAGGACAAATAAACCAAGAGTTAATTTTGGCTACCAAACTGCAATTTGGTTTTCTAGGTCATTTTCCCCCAACTATTTAAAAAGAAACATTAGTGCTACACATATGCAACTTTAAGACGTTGTTTTCTCCTATCAAGTTGCACCGAGAAGCAAGTTAAATGAGCCCCTCGTCCTGCGTCCACCCGCAGAGACGTCACATCCGTTTGCTTTGATTCCCATTGGCAACAGCGGGAAATAATTCCAATCATGCTGAAGTAAGCAGCCACTCTGCCGTGCTGAGTTCACCTGGTTTCCTCCTCCTTCTTCGTCGTCGTCTTCTTCGCCTTCTACCATCTGGCTAGGGCAAGGCATAAGGAATAGACGTATATATCTTAAATATAGTTGAGTGCATGACAGTGTGGATGTGTGTGGGTCTGAGTGGGAGAAGGTGTGTGTGTGTGTTTGTGTGTGTGTGTACAGAGGTTTATAAGTGAGAACTTTCTTCTGCGAGGCAGTGGGTCCCCACCGGAAGTCCAGCCCCCTGCCTCACGGCATTTCCTTCCAACATCGGCCGACGCCATGGCAACTCTGGCCTTCAGGGCTTTTAGATATGTCTCTTCATATGGAGGGCAAGGTGGTCAGACCTGGAAAAACACCTAGAACATATAAACAACAATGAGAGTATGAGAGACATCCAAGGAAAGAATTCTGTTTCCATTACCCCTTAGGAAATGATCACCCTTACTTTAAAGAGAAGCGGTGCACATGTGTTGAGGAGGGCTGTGTGTCGGAGGAGGGGTTGGCTCAGGGCTCAGACTGCTTGAGTTCAAAGCCCAGCTCTTCCAACAGCTGTGTGACTGAGCTAATTACCCTCTCTGTGCCTTAATTTCTCCTCAGTCAAATGGGGATAATCGCAGCGCTATCCTCATAGGCTGATTGTGAGGATTAATCAAGTTAATCGATGCAAAGTACTTGGACTATTACCTGACGCATAGTAAGATCTCAATGTGTGTTAACTGTTAGGGTCACCATTGTAATTATTAAAGGAGAAATGAATGTGAAAGTGCTTGGAAAACATGTGTCATGCTCACATACTGTAAATACGGTAAATAATAATTAGCCGGTGTTGTCAAAGATCAGAACTCTGACGTTTGAACACAGATTTCAGAGCCAAGTTTTGCAATGAAAAACTCAGAATTGCTGCCTGTGATGACTACAGGCCTGCGCAGACACGCTGTATTCAAGTCAAGGAAAAAAGTGGAGAAAACACTCATTCACTGAGTATGCTATTAATATGCATGCACTGTGCTGGGGGACCCTCAGTAATTTTGCAGTGACATGCTCAGCGACCCTCCATAGTGAGTATCCTTGCTCTGTGTGTGAGTGGTGAGCAAGTCCAGCCAAGGTCACACAGCTAGTGAGGGCAGCCTGGGCACCGGAGCCCAGGTAGCTCTGTGAGCCATTCTTTGGACTGTGTCTTGGTTCTTAAGATTTATAACTAAGTGCCTTTCTCAGTGTCAGAGTGGATACAGTGGTCACCTTGCTTCTTCTTTCCTCTGACACCAGACACCAGATACTCTCTTGAGTAGCACCCCTCTGTGTTCTTAGTGGTATGGGGCTGCTCTTCCTCCTAAGGGTGAAGTTACAGCCATATGACCTACTCTGTGACAGTCACGTGGCCCATGGAGGCCAATGGGAGGTGGCCTTGACAGCTGCTGAAATTATTGGAAGAGCGAAGCTCTCTTTCCACTGGGACTGCTAAGTTGCTAAGATATAAGCCTGGAGCTGCTGGTGACCATATTACCATTGCGGGGAAGAGCCTGCTTGAAAAGCAAGTCAACAGAGAAAAAGGGAAGCAGGGGGATGAAAAGATTAAGAAAGAGTCCTGA
Organism: Glis glis; assembly: GCA_004027185.1. NCBI lineage: Eukaryota > Metazoa > Chordata > Mammalia > Rodentia > Gliridae > Glis > Glis glis. Next base: position 11,884 of record PVJS01007002.1, read on the forward strand.
TGATTATGGCTCAGAATCTGGATCCAGCCAAGCCTAAAAACAAATATAATTCTATTCTTGTCAGTCACCTGAGCTAATAAATACCCTCTGACACAAACACCAGTCTGGGTCAGGTTTCTGTATCTTACAACTAATAGTGTGGGTGTTTCCATGTCCCGGCAGCCTGCAATGTAAGGTTCTGGCTGGAATCCCCGTTAAGTGAGCACACGGGACAGCAGTCATGCTCAGCTCTGGCTGTGAGCACCCCCTCTAGATCCTTCTCTTGAAACTGACCCCTTCCTTACCTATGAGAATGTTCCAGGCTTCCCTGAAGCCCGAGACAACCTCGCTATCCAAAACTCTTGTTAGAATGTCAGCAAGCTGCCCTGCTCAGGTTATAGCAGGGTTTCCTGTTCAGAGCAGGATTTCCCTGTGTTTGTTCATTCTTAAAACAAACAATCCAAAAAAAATCCACCCTGTCCCCTGACCCCCTCTCTCTCCACACCCTCTCTTTGGGTTCATTCCTCAACTAGAGACACGTGCAGGACAAGATCCCAAGGAAATGAAGCGAAACAGGACAAAGGTACAATGAAAAACAAAACAGAACGGGAAAATTACCGCAGAAAACAATCTCATCCAATAACATACTGAATAATAACAATGTCCATTACACCCACTTATTTCAGGCCCTGATTTGGTATGAGCAAGCTATTTGGATAATCCCTTAGAGATCACTGTAAAGGAGATTTGATTTGCTCTAAAACCCCGATGTTGCTTTGGTACACAGAAAAAGCTAGGTAGCCTGCTGGGAACTTAGCATTTGACTTGTTCTTTTCCTGGGGTGCAGCTCAGTGCTACCCACTGTCCCTTCCCTTTCCCTCCCTCCTTCCCCGCCCCTCCTTTTTCCCTTAGCCCCTCCTTCCTTTGTCTGAAGAACCCAGGAAAAGAAAATCCAAGTTGGTAATTTCTCTTTGTAGGTATTTCTTTTCGAAAGTTACCATCTTCACAAGAACCCTATAATCCCAGGTACCAACTGAGATGATAACAGAAAGTGGCCAAGCCAGGATTTGAACCCCAGTAGTCTCGACTCTCAAGCCCATGCTCTCTGCCACATCTGTTTTTTAAAGCTGATATAAAAAAAAAGAGCTGAGCTGTCAAGTTAAGGAGTTTCTGGTAGGCTGAATCCTCCCCATCCCCCAAACATCTACATGGATCCTCAGAACCTGTGGCTGTGATTGGCTACCTGACAAGGGGAAACTGAGATTGTGGATGCAATTAATTTGCTGATCATCTGGCCTCAAAGTAGGGAGATCACCCTAGATTATCTAGGCAGGCTGATGTCCTCAGCAGGGTTCTTAATGGTGGAAGAGGGGGTTGAAAGAATCAAAGAGCTGGCAACACCAGAAGGTCTGAGCAGCTCTGCAGATGGAGGAATGGGGTCACAAGCCAATGGATATGGGCAGCTTCTAGGAGCTGGGAAAGCTGAGAAACGGACTCCTCCCTAGAACTCCCAAAAAAGAATGCAGCCCTGTCAATACTTTAATGTCAGTCCGCTGAGACCTATGTTGGACTTCTATCTTACAGAATGGTGAGGTAATGCATTCCTAATGTAAATAAACATGATACTAAGTTGTTGGCCATTGGTTATGATAGCAATTAGAACATTAGTCCAGAGGATAAGTGGTTGGGTCACTTAAGACCTGTGAGAAAGCAATGAAGCGGTACTAAGAAAGAATCCTGCCTGTCCAAAAGAGGGGCACAGGGATTCGAGATGGGGAGAAGAGGTCCAGGCTGTGGACAAAACTCTTTTGCTTTCTTTCCTGTGTCCTGGGAACTTTCAGGAAAATAGTATTCTTGATGTGGAACCTTATTTGAAAGCACCATTCAAATACACACTTCACACTTGTATGTGTTCAGGTTTTATTCTGCCTTTACCAATTGCGGGTATCTAGCAATATATGGACAAGCATCTGCCTTTATCCTTCAATCTTTTTCAGAAAAAGAAAGTGGAAAAACAACTCAAATCTTTAACATAGTATGAAATGGAATTGTACACCTACCGAATCAAATTAACATCATTATTTGTTCAAAGTCCAGGAAATATATGATGCTTAGAAATAGACCAGGTCCCCCAGTTCCTCACCATTGAGTTTTTTGTTTTGGTTCATTTGTTTTTTGTGGTACTGGGGATTGAATCCAGGGGCATTCTACCTCTGAGCCATACCCCCAACCCTTTTTACTTTTTATTTTATTTTTATTTTAGCAGGGTCTCGCTAAGTTGCTGATGGTCTCACTAAATTGCTGAGAGTGGCTTCTATCCTGTGATCCTCCTGTCTCAGCCTCCCAAGTACTGGGATTACAGGTGTGTATCGCCACACCTGGCTCTTTTTCTTTTTTAAATTCAATACATCAGTGAGATACTTAGTCATACTTAATTTATATTTATTAATTTATACTTACAGAGTTCCACATAGGAATAGTAAAAGGTAATAGATAAACTCAGCATCTAGAAACGCAGAATCAAATAATTTTAAGGGTAATATACCCCCAGAGGGTATTTATAACTATACAGCAGCCGGATGACCTTAAAAAAGAAGGTCCTTAATGATTGAAATTTGTACATTACAGAGGACTAGTCGCACCCCACAGCCATTTCTCTTGCTTATGAGAAAGGCACACCAAAGTCACACGGGTACTAACAGCCCTCCTCTGGGGGACCAAAGGGCAAAGATACTGGCTGATATTTCTCACCACCTATCCACGCACTGACTTCAAGATCAAAATGTCCCTGTAAACTGCCCCGGATGTTGGCTGTGCTGCCCTCGTGGCAGTCCCCTGGATTGTAGCTGCTGAGTCGGTGGAATGCTGTTCTGCATATTACCTCTAATGGAAGCAGAGCCCTATTTACCACCATCAGCAGCCTCATGCTCTACAGGCTGCGAAATGCCTCATCCTTCCAGCAATGGGTCATTCAGGGGGCTGCACAGTTCGGTCTCCTGCACAGCCACCTCACTTGTTTCTCCCACCACCCGAATCTGCAGCCAGAGGTCACAAAACCCGGTGCCTACAGGGGCAGATCAAGTATGTAAGTGCAGTGAACCAAGTGTTAGAAGCACACAGCACTCTTGAACTCCTTCTACTTCTGATAATGCATGGCTACAAAGTAATATTGCTCTTTGGCAAGAGGAAAACAACAGAGCAAGTAGGATAATGCTTGGCAACAAATGGTTTGCTTTCATGTTGGGAGGCAACAGGGAGTGGTGGGGACAGTGGGAAAAAAGTCATCACATGGTCGTCACCAATGGCTAGTGATGGCTCTTCAGCTCCAGCCAATGACAGCTACGTGGGAATGTGAGCCCACAGTGGCCAGATCTGATTCTTTTCAGACAAATCCAGAAATGCAGATTCTTTTGTGTGATATCTCACAGTCTTAAATATTGGCTAAGTACATAAATACAAACACCTCATGCATTTTTTAAACAATCCTGTGGACAAAATGAAAGCCTAAGTTGGACTTAGGACATGCCTAAGGAAAGGAAGTTCAAACCCTGTTTAGCTTCTAAATAGTGTAGTCCGGTTGCTCAAATTTTAAAAGGCAAAACATAGTGTGCTGGCATATAGTGTGGTATCTGTCTGCAGTCCTGCCAAGGGCTGCTGGTGCCCTGTTTCTGAAGGTAAAAGTCTCCTAAGGAATGTCACTTCAGGTCACTCCAGGGCCTTCCTTTGTCGGTTTTGGGGCCACTCCAATTCTCCGCACCATCTCCCAGGACTGTCTACTATCAGCACATTCGAAGCAAATGAAACACAAGGTGCTGCCTGTCAGGAGACACTGATGAGGGTCCCTCCACCCACTTCCAACACTGTAGAAAATGCACTACTGGCCTGTGCCACAGGACTTCAATGACTCACCATCTCCCCCAAGCACCACATCACAGAATTTGTACCATCTACCCAGCAAATCTAGCTCTGGAAATCATAGGGTTTTTTGTTTGTTTATTTGTTTTTTAAGGTACTAGGGATTGAACTCAGGAACATTCTACCTCTGAGCTATACCCTCAGCTCTATTTTATTATTTTATTTTGAAACAGGACCTCACTAAGCTGCTAAGGCTGTCCTTAAAGCTGCAATCCTCCTGTCTCAGCCTCCCAAGACTGGGATTACAGGTGTGCACCACTACGCCCAGCTAATCATTCTGGTATATTCTGATGAAGAAAAAAAAAAAAGACTAACCAAATTACCCATCTCTGACATCCCCTTTGCTGAAATAGTCAATAGGTTTGGGCTATTTCTCCATAGAAACCATACAAACAGCTCTATCAAATGCTAGCATATTGACTTTGGGAAAGTTGTAGATTCCTTAATAAGTGGATAGATTTGAGGAGAGGAATAGTAACTCTGTCAATTTCACCATAAGAACTCTCTATCTGCTTCTAAGAATTATAGTGACCCATCATGCTCACAGTCTCCAAGTAACAGCCTCAACACCCTTCAGGGACAGGTGACTAGTGTGTGTACCTACTGCCACCATACTGTAACAAGTTGCAAAGAATTCATCTTCATTTCAAGTGACATCACAGAATGTCCTCCCTCAAAGGATGGTGTGCACAGTCACCGTCTGCCTGGCTTCTTTATTAGCCAGGGAACCAGGGAAATGTGAGATGAGAACTGAAGCGATGTCCAAGGAGGAGAAACTTTTCTGGGATGTGCTCTGTAGAAGAATGGCTGCGGATTCAGGGACACACAGGGGGACTTCTAGGGAAGGGGATGGAAATTGAAGAAGGAGCTGTGTTCCTGGGAGGCAGAGCAGAATTCCAAGGGAGTGAGAGACAATAGCTGCTTGGTGGCATGTGCTTCCTCAGTCCTGGGCAGGAGGTTATCTCTGCGCTCCAGGAGGCATGGGGTCCTTATTTAGTTCTTAGAGAACGAAGATAAGAGGAAAATAGCTTCTTCAGGAAGGGTGGGGGGAGGAAGGAGGAAAAACATTAATTGCTCTTTTGTAATCATCGCAAAAGAAAAAGCCAACTTGGCCAACCATGAGCCTTGGACATCCCTGCTCTGCTCATCCTCCTCCTCAAACAAGCAAACACTACAGAGGAAGGTCTGGCTGGCGGAGGTGAGGGCCCAGGGTCTGCGGGAGGCAGGATGCACCAGCGATCATATTTCCTCCAAGGAGAGCCAGACCACTGCCGACATCCTGCGCGCCCCCTCCTGCCATCCTGCTGTCCGAGCCGGGGAACCCTGAGGCTTTCAGGGGCTTTTATCATATTAGAAGCATTTTTCTCATCATAACTGAGACCTTTAGTATTGCATTAAAAAATGGTTAATTTTCTTAAGCTTCCTTTTAAACACAGAAATAGGATTAGAAGGATAACACGCTCAGATGCAAGCCCATTATTTGATTATGTCTAAACCTAATCCTGCCTTCACCTTGGCCTGCAGAGTCTCCATTTTGGGGTTTATTGGTTGATAATGCCAGGGCTGTCAGATACTATTACTTGGGTGGTATTGGTTGCTACGTGATCCCTCTTCCACTATCAAATGCTAAAGGTTTGAAATTGAATTACATGGTGAGTTCTGGAAGCATGGCCATCTTTCGGACCCTTGTGCCCACTTTCAAGGAGGAAAGAATGATCCATGCCTCCCAAGAGGCCAAAGAATGGGGACTTTCTTCAGTAAATTCATCTCCAATGTTATTTCAGAGAAAAGCCTTGTAAACTAACTTTCCTTCCATTAAGCAAGATTTCTATTTTTTTCATATTATGAAGGATGAGGGAAAACAGTATTGATCAGAAGGAGCAGCTATAGGTGACCCTCCTCTACCCTATTACTTTTCCAATTATACTAAAATGATCTGTCACATCATCTCCCTGAGGGTAGGAACTATATTGTGTTGATACCCAGTGATCAACAGAGCTCCTGGACCAAAGTCAGGTTCAGTAAATGCTCATATAACTGAACCAGGAATTCGTACCACCTCTTAATTACAGGCAGGAGAGCACACTCCCTCCTTGGTTTTCCCAGTGGAGAAGTAAAAGGCATTCCCAGGCTCAAATATCTGTGAGACAGGCTTGTGGCAAATTCAAAAGCACTCGTCTGGGACATCCTTGCACAACCCACGTCACCACCTCCCTCCGCAGCCCAACAGCTTCCAAGCCTCCTTACCTGTCGCAGTGGTTGCATTTAAAGGGCTTTGCACCTGTGTGTTTCCTGTAGTGCCTCGTGAGCTCATCACTCCGTGCAAAACGCCACTCGCATCCTTCCCAGGAGCACTTGTAAGGCTTCTCACCTGCAGAAGAGATGGAAGGACCATGGTCAGCAACAAATGTCCCACTTCTGTTCGGCTTCTACTGCTGGTGGTCAGTCTTGGGAAAGGGCTGTATAAGTCATTCTCCAAAGGCTAGATTTCCTAACATGGTATGCCACTTTTTTTTTAAGTATCTTGTTTTGTTGTTGTTTTGTTTTGTTTTAACCTTCAAATGTGGTTTTATAAGATCCTTAAACCTGGAGCCGTCATTTCAGTTCCCAGAGTCAGAGCATGTCCTTCGACTTGGGAGGGATCAATTTTTATTTATTTCTCTTCCCCAGAGCACTCTGACCCCCCACAGCCCAAGCACAAAGGAAATGTGCTATTTTCATTCGAACCACAAATGCTTCTAATTCTATTTTTCTCTAGAACCTACAGTAATTTACCATTTCAGGCTTTTTAGTCTTCTCTCCCCTCCCCTTCTACCACAAACCATAGCCAGGTAGCTGACAAGACAAACAGCTCAAGTCTCCTAGAATCACCGTCCCATCCAGTAAATGTGAGTAGATGAGCCTTCAGGAGAAAGACTAGGATTCGAGAGCAAAACAAAAACCCCTCAATGGTTTCCGGCATTTATGGAAAATACTGTCTAGTGCTAGTTAAGAAGTCCGTAACTTAATGACTCTCAAGTGTTCATATTAGAGAACAACATACATTATTACAAAATATTTTAAGAGTTGATTTGTAGAGCAAGGTTTTGGCCACAGGGAAGTTGCTCAGCAGCATGAAATCCGAGCCTGTGCTCACGTGGTTTTCCCACAGAGTAAATACAGAGGAAGGAATATGTAAAAGAAAGGGCATGACTTTGCCTCAGACCTTAACCCATCACACCTGTCACCAAACATGACAAATATTGACCCTTCCAACTGTATCATGGGCTGGTTCTAATAAAGAAGAAAAATAACCCTAAACCCCCATGAAATCATGAAACTCAGCCCCTGCCACTGAAAGGCAGGTGAGCACAGTGGTTAAGACCACTGAAGGCAACCTTCCAAGGCTCAGTTTCCACTTCTGCCCTTTACAGCCTAACCTTGGACAAGGCTGGGTAAGCTTCGGCAACTGTCTAACCTTGGGCAAGTTAATAAACCTCTCTGTGCCTCTGTTTTCTTAGAAATAACAATAGAATGCACCTCCAGATGTTTAGAAAAGATAATCCAACACACATACAAATGACATCTCAATTAGAACTGGCACATAGGAGATTCAAATAGCTGGTAACTATTATAAACCATATAACTCAAAATTTGAAGGTACAGAGGTGCCAAAGCACTATGGATGTGACATGATTTCTTCATTTTTAATAGTTCAACCTTCACTGTGTCGCCCTTCAGAAGACATCACCCAGCTACTACACTTGACCTACTTTCTCTCCACCTTTCCCTTCCCTTTAAACGTGACTACAAAGCATTCACAATTCTCTATTTGTATCACCTAGAATCAAACCAAACATGCTTGAAATTTTTATTTCATTAAATCGGTGCCCTAGTGAGCCACTGCTCTGCAAGACTCAGAGAGAAGAGGAATGAGACACACAGGCCTTTCTTTTAAAAGGAACCAAGAGGACATGAAGGAGGGCTGGAAGCCCAGGAGGAAACCCATTCATTTTTGGAAACTAGGGGGAGAAAAAACAGAATGAATCACTGAGCAATGTTAAAAGTTCACCTTCTGGCTCCTTAAAGCCAAAGTTTTAGCAAAGATGCACCTGCTAAGGAGAAGGTACTGAGTGGAGGTGTCACATCAACTTGGGAGTCAGCACACTTGGGGCTTTGTTGACTATGGACTCTAGAACTTAGTAACTTTATCTGTTAAATGGGAGCAGGCCTATGAATAACTCTGTATTTATTGTGAGGCTTAAGTAAGTTGTCATGCATAAGACACATTTCTTGAGCCTGGCACCCAGCAGATAGTCAATTAATCTCAATTCCCTCTCCTCCCCCTGTGTTTTCAAGCCTGCTAGGGAGAAAGGTCTAACTAGCTGTCAATAAAAACTTTAAGAGCTCATGGCTTCTGGAGTCACTCTGGGCAGCCTAAATATTAGAAAACAGGAAACCTGTTAAAGTTTTAAATATTTTCTCAGTATATTGATGGAGAATGGTTCTGAAAAACGGAGTGTTCTTTCAGTCTGTTCTGAGTGAGTGGGACACTAAAGGGGAGTAAGAAACCCCAGCGCCCTCTCTGGGAGACGTGCTGGCCTCATTTACTCAAGGCCATCAGTCACCCACAAGGCTCTGCTATTTCAAGTGGAAATCTGGCACAAACCAAAATAAATAAATTTTTTAAAAGGAGAAGGAGGCACCTAAGACTTTAGAAATTCAAAATGCCCTCACTCCCAAAGACCTTCAAATTTAAGTAAAATTACAGTTTCCTGGCACCTGCAAACATACCCCCCATACAAGATTTGAAGGAAATCCCATGAAATTCTACAACAAGAATCCGAGACATTCAGTCCCCTAAATCAATTCCACAATCGAACTGACCCGTCCATCACAGGCAACCACATTCTGAAGGGCACTGGAAGGACAAAGAAAATAAAGGAGATTGAAGTGGGTGTCTTTGAGCATTTCAAACTATTTGATTTTTCTTTTGCCAAATTCTTTTAACTAATTTTGTTTTATTTTGGCAACTCACATCAAGGTTTTAGTTTCTTCCCAGAAAATGTTGTAGATGCTTAGTTAGTTCCCGGCACACATCGACTATCCTATCCAGAAGCTATTTCAGTGGCTCTGTTCCTCTTGCTACTGTCTAGAGAGAAACTGCAGAGAGCTTGATGTGGCTCAGAATCTTGTCACCTAATACTGTTTTCTGCTTGTAGCCAGGTGCTCTACAGAATAACACACAGAGGTCAGGCCCCTTTGTGCCCTGATATTTCATCCAAGTTATATTAAAGTGATTCATCAAGCTATTTTCCCAGTATCTAATAGGTTTACCTTCAAGTTGCCATTTCTGCAAATACTCACTACTAAGAAATTTAAAATAATCAAGAAAAGAACTCAGTCAAATGAAGGAGTAGTGCCTAAGACAAGCAGAATCCAGAGACCTGAGGAGCAGAAAAAATACAAGGAATTGGGAATAGGACTTTATATTTAGGGCCCAGAAATAGTGGGCTTAGTTTGGCCTTACTTTCAGATTCTGGACTTAGTCCCATAAACCATCTCTACTGGTGAGACAGGTCAGTGAAATTCTTCTTGGTAGTATTTTTAGTGTGGCCAAGATAGCATCTCCACACCACTTGATCTGAGGGGTTGACACACCTTTAGCCACAATGCATTAGTTTTCATCCTAATAGCCTACCTGAAGATTTCTGCTCATTCTGTAAAAGGCTTGGGTCTCTCTTTTTATAAAAGGATGTGTTTTCTTTTTAAAAGAAAAGAAGAAATGCTTCCTTACTTTATGAGAGAGAGAGAGAGAGACAGGCAGACACACAGACGCACACAGATACACACACAGACAAAGAGAGAGGTGGGAGGCTGGTGGCAGTTTATTTCTAACTGGAGCGGTTTCCTGCAAAATCAGCTCTTCTCCCTCCTTCTACCTTCTCTTTCACCCTCCCTTCTCTCCTCCTCCACTCCAGATACTCCTCCCGGGTATAAAACAGAAAAGGCCACACCCCTGCACAATGCTATGTTCTATCACACCTGGAGCAACACACATTCAGCTTGCTGCACCTCGAGGGTGAACATAAATGTTCACGAGTGCTATGTGAGATGGGCAGAGAAGAGAGGCTTCAAAACACCAGGACTCAAGTCCGGAAGGGCTGTGTGAGGGGAATGAAGGTGGGCACATCACAGAGATGGAGATGGAGGACGAGGCTGCACGTCCTTCCTGCCCAGCTCAGAGCTCTACAAGCAGAGGATTCTCTGGAACCTCCTGAGTTTTAGGGAGACTATCAAGAACCACTCTTCCCATCTGGAAATAACCTCAGGAAACTGGTTCCTCTGGGGGAGCACATGCCACCTCAGAAGTGACAGTAGTTCTAATCAGGTGTAAATAGATTTACAGCCAGATGAGGACTCTTAAGGAGAGTAAAGTGTGCTCAAGAAACATGACTGACATTTAGCGAGGTTGAATCATAGCAAGAATTCACACTCTCCCACAAAGTGGGTCAGAAATGGAGTGTGGTCTAAACTACTGGGGAATTTCTTCGGTGTCTTACAGGGTCACTCTCCCTAAATCGTGATCATCAGATTCAATTGATCAAGCCGCCCTGTCATAAATACTTTCTGAGCATGCTCCTCTGATGTATGTAGATTTATTCATGAATTATATAGACGTGCTAATGTCCTAGTATATTAGGATATTATAAAATGTGCATTCAATAGAGCAATTAAAAAGAATGAGAGCAAATTAAATATAAATAGAACTTATACATTTTTCTTCTCCCACTCAAAAGGATTATAAATTAAATATAAATAGAACTTATACATTTTTCTTCATGCACTCAGAAAGATTGTAAATTAAATATAAATAGAAGTTATACATTTTTCTTCTTGCACTCAAAAAGACTGCATTGCACAAGCCTGCTTCTGAGGCCAGTGCCCTGTGGGATATGTGGAGTCAGCTTTGCTCCCAGCCCCATCTCACTGGCCTCCTGCTGCCATGCTTGGCCCCTACAGTCTATTCTCCCTGCAGTGGTCAGAGAATCTTTTGAAAATGTAAATCACAGCATGTGTATCCCATTCAGGGGACCTTAATATATTACATATCCATATAATTGGTTCCTTTGACATTCCCTGGTTTTTATTATATTCATTTAAACACATTATTCTGCAAAAGGTACCGGAAGGCTTTGCCAGACTGCTGAGAACACTCACCCCAAAAAGGTTAAGATGAAATAGAAATGTAAGTGCTCCACTGGGTCCCTATCACTCTCAGAATGAAAGCTGCATGCCTAGCGGGCCCTGCAGGAGAGGGTCTGCATGGTCCAGCTCCTAGCCACCTTTCCAGTCTTGTCCACTACCCTGTCTGCCCTGAGACACCACACTCCCGACTCAGGGTCTTGGCGCCTGCTATGCCCAGAACACTCTTGCTCCCTCATTTCCTTCTTCATTCAGGTCTCTGCCTAAATGCCTCCTCCCTGGAGAGTACTGTCCCCACTCTCCTCTATTAAAAAAAATGGCTTGTGTCACTTCATGCACAGCAGTTGATCACTCTGAAATTAGATCACATCGTTTGTGTGCATTATCGGCAGCTTCCCCCACTAGACTGTCAGCTTCAGGCAGGCATCCATTTTGTTCAGTGCGATACCAATGACACTGAACAGGGCCACCTCATCCCGCCCAATACCCTGAATGAATGAAAAAGCACCCTGATTTGTAACCAAGACCCCAGTGCACTCAGAGGGGCAGGACAGCTTTTTGATCCAATCTTTTGCTGTCAATGTTTTGAATTGGTCTAAGAGTAGAAATGTTTGCTTGGTTGTTTAAGCCTGATAGCCCCCTTTAACAGACAAAAAATGTGCTCCCCTACAATGAATAAGTCTTACTTCACCGACAAAGATCTCTTATACTTCTTTCCCATCTCTTGGAGGCTAAGAAAGGAGGATCACAAAAACCTTCCTATAACCTCCTTCTCCCACCTTGAACCTCAGCCTCCTGAGTGTCAGCCCCCCTGGGAAGTGAAGTGCGTCATTTTATGAAAGTCATTTGTAAAGGTTGTCCCTGAAGCTGTATTTGAGAGAGTGTAAATGATATGTCAAATGCACCATGCTATAAAATTGCATGTAAGATATAGACTGTAGCACAAAATATGAATACGTGGCAGCATCTTGCAGGCAAGGTTTAAAAGTTCCTTAGGGGGGGAAAACATTGCTAATGCAAATTTTCTACATCCATTTCCTGATCTGCAAAATTTCAAGTTTTTAAACCAAGTCCTAAAAAGACTAGGACTTTGACATGCCCAGGTTTGTGTTAAAATTAATTCTACCAGTTTTTGTTTTTAAATGTGGTTACTAGACATCTGGGCATGTTAAGGTCCAAGGTCCTTGTCTCTTTGGGATTTAGATTAAGAACTTGGAGATTTCTTAGATCAGGAAATGGAAATGCAAACTGGAAAAGAGGAAGAATACTTTGTAGTGGGTTTATATTGCCACCAAGTACATCCAGTGGAAATCAGTAAGGACCCGTCAATTGCTTTCCCATCACATTCAGCGGCACTAGAGAATTTAAACCACCTGGGGAATAAGCCATCGCAGAGAGAAAATGTCACTAAGCTTTCTTAACTTCGGAAACAGAGTAACCAGTAAACATCACTTCATAGCTTGACAATATGCCTGCTCGGGCTGTAGGCATCACAAGTAAAAATACCAATATCCAGTTATTGACTGACTCTGTTTTGTAGAATTGCCTGAGTTGCTCTTCGATTCCACCAGCATCTTAACTATTTATTTTTTTCTAAGATTTTTCGCTTAGCTGATTGATGGAAAATAACCCAAAGGCTTTATTTTCCAGATTTTCAAAAGCATTTATAATAGCTACTACACAAAATAAAATGTGTACTCACTATTTTATGCTCCATTTTGATTTCTCATTCTTCCATTAATTGCACATCCAAAGGCCAACTAGGTGCTGGGACCTGAGCTACTTGCATTTACACAAAGCACTGGCCACTTCACAAGGAACATACACATTTACCCTATATTTCTTTTTAATTAGTAAAACAATGACGAGCCTAGGTTAACTACTCATAGCATGGCTTACCACCTAAAATGGCTTTTCGAAATTTATAACCCAAAATTTAAACACATCTTCAATGAGGTACAGCCCTTTCTGAATATGGAGACAGGTAAGAGAGACTTTGACTTAATCCCCAAACTGCTAATAACTGTGTTGTCCAATAGAGCAGGAACTAGCCACATGTGGCTATGAGCAGTTGAAACGTTCCTAAGGTAACTTAATAACTGAATTTTTTATTTAATTTTAATCAAACATTTAAAAATTGAAACATCATAAAATATTTTGTTCTCTTGATAGGATTACATTGACTTTCATCAGTGAAAATTTAGCATATGGATTGAGATATGCTAGCAGTTAAGTATAATACACAGCAAATTTTGAGGACTTACTAGAAACAAGAATGGAAAATACATATATATATATATATCATTAGTAATTTTTTTGTATTTTATGTTGAAATGATGATATCTTAATATACTGGTTTAGGTAAAACATTATTAAAATTAATTTTACCTGTTTCTTTTTACTTTTTTTCTAAATGACGTTACTAGAAAAATTAAATTACATATGTGGCCTGCATGTTTTCTATTTTGGACAGCACCAGCTTAAAACATATTGTCTCTGTACAGAGCCTACCACGGACTCAAGCTCTAGGGTTCATCCTTCCTCTACTTTTGCCCACGCCCAGCCCATGGCCTCGCATCCAGTGTTCCCATTTCCACATTCCTACCCACAGTAGACACATGCTCCCACACTCAAAATGTTGAAGTAATTCTTAAATGTGAGCAAGCTAGTGGGGGAAAGACTCAGTAACCAAGCCCCATTGCTCCACCTCAATTGGACTCTCTCATCTCCACCCCATTCTTTTTATTCTCATCACTCTCAACCTTACTGTCTAGAGGGCCCTGGCTATCCCACCAAAGGCAGCAGCAAGTCTGCCCTGTTTAAAGGGTTCCCCTTCTTACTGCTGCATGAGGATCACCTGAGACACCTGTTAAAATGCAGACTCCTGGCTCTCATCTCAGACCCTCTATGTCAGAGTCCACTTTAGGATCTCTGTGCATGGGTTCAGGAATCTGAGGAAGTGATGCTTAAGCTGAGATGTGAAGGAGAAGGCAATAATTAGGTGCTAGGTAGTAACTAGAGGGGGAAATGCGTTTCAGGTTAAAAGAACAACATGTGCAAGGTCCTAGGAGCAGAGGAAGCTTGGAGCATTCAGGAAATGGTCCTTAGACCAAATGGCTGAAAGAATCCTTCTCTGGCCTCCACACCCCACCCCCAAACTTAATGGGTGGTTGGATACTCCCTCCCTGGCCGGAGTGTAAATTTCATGAGATCAGAAGCCACACTTGCTCACCACAGAGCACATCACCAACTTTATACATAGTAGATGCTTAGATAGTACTCTTATTTATATATATTTCTTATAAAAGTGCCATAGGAAACCCAGAGTAATTTCTGTCTTTCCCTAGTTTGTGTCCCCTATAGCCCTCTCTTTTGTCATAAGCTTCCTCTGGTGTGGTGGTTCTCATACTTCAGTTGCATTAGAATCCCCCGATGGACGTATAGAAAAGAAAAACAGGACCCCGTCCTGAGAGTCTGACTCAGTAGGTTGATTCACTAAGGGTGAGCCCAAGGTCTACATTTCTAGCAGATTCTAGATGATACTGATGATACTGGTCCAGAGACCAGGCTTTAGGAACCACTGCTATCATGGGGGAGGGGGAAAGGGACCATTCGTCAAAACAGAGATGGTTCTAGTTCTGGCCTTGTCACAAGGTAGCAATGTGGCCTTGGAGAGTCAGTTAACTTCTTTGAGACTTGGCAAAGGAATAAAAACAACAACCACAAAAATTAAATAAATAAATAAATAAATAAATAAGCAGTCCTGTTTCCCCTGTAGTTATGAAGGTTCAGTGGAACCTAGTCTGTGAACGTGACAGGTTCATTACAAAGCAAATGAATGAAAGGTGTGACTATGATGGTGGTGATGTCAAAAAGGAGTTTACAAGCATGTGAGAAGCCAGAGGGTGGTGGGCACGCAGCCCCTGCCACCTCCATGTGCGGGGCAGGGGCACAGGGTTTCTCCAGGAGACACACCGAGTCACACACTGCCTGCCTTGAGGAGCACAGTCAGGGGGACACACGGGATCAAACACATCCTTTGGAGCCATGATCCATTTTTAACAAATGTTAACTTTTTCTAAGTGTTTGTTTGGAGGCAAAGTGTTAGAATTTTGGTGAACTTGTTTGAAATGCTGGGGGAAGCCTGGGTTGGTCATGAAAACTAGCAACCATCCCAGATGTGGAAATAAGTTGAGTTGTTGAGAATTAAAAAGTTTTGACAATGTATGACCTATGATTCCAATATATCTGTTTTTAGACACTATACCAGGTTTCCCATAAGCCAAAGAATGCCACAGAATTATTGAAGTCAAGTTTCTGTTTTATTTAAAAATGGATGCAGTATTCTAATATTTCCCAGTGGGCATAGAGAAGTATAACCAGTTAACACCATATTTCCAACAAAAAAAAGAAACCTACAACTCTTAAGACAGATATTACTGTTATTCCCAAAAGACTGGAGACTCACTTAAGAATTTAGAATGCAACAACACTCATACCTGAAGCTATCTGCTTTCAAGTTTTGAAATAGGTGAGCATGACTATTTGGGGAAGTTACCTTTTATTTAGCACCAGGCTAATATTTAAAATATTTTTTCTAGCCGGGCGTGGTGGTGCACGCTTGTAATCCCAGTACTTTGGGAGGCGGAGACCGGAGGATCCGAGTTCGCGGCCAGCCTCAGCTCTCTCTCTCTCTCCCTCTCTCTCCCTCTCTCTCTCTCTCTCTCTACTTAGTGAGGCCCTCCGCAACTTCGTGAGACCCGGTCTCAAAATAAAGTATAAAAAATTGGGCCGGGGGCGTAGCGCGGAGGTAGAACGCCCCTGTGTTCAATCCCCTGTACCGCAAAAAAATATATATATATATATTTTTTCTTGTTTTGTTTTTATCCTTTTCATTGTTGTTGTTCAAGTCTAATTATCAGCTTTTTAAGAGATTATCCCAATGAAAGTTTAATGTCACTTGGAAATATATTTTAGCGATTACTAGTTACAATAAAGTTAAAAGCCAGGTATATATTAAGTTTGAAGAAAAAGGTTACTGGGACATTCATCGCTCCCCTTTCAAGATGAAAACTTCACCAAGTGAATTATTTGAAACTCATTTGTAGTATATTTCTCCCATTTAGTATGAAAGGTATTATTCCATAAGCCAAGGTTTTATTCCCACATTCAATATGATAGGAATTTGATTGTTAAGAACATGAACTTTTCTACTCATTTTTTATCAGTCTTTGGTTTTTGCTTTCAAATGTAAAGGTAGACATAATGCCAAGGACATATGCAGAGCAGACTTTCACTATAACAATGACTCAACTATTAATTTTTGAATCACTTTAAAAATTTTTTAAGAATGAACAGAAGAAAAAATTTTTTACTTTAAGCTACAAACAACATGTTCTAAACATGGTCAACATGAGAGGCATCACCAAGCCACACTGAAAGGGACCATACTGCTAAAAAGCAGACATACATCCTTTAGATGCAAACCAACAGGGAACGCTAACCTCCACCCCAAGAGCCGATTGATTCCAGAGGTTGGCAACTCAGACAGACCACTCCAAGTGAATACAGCAGGGGTTTATTCTTCTTGCATGGAGGTTAGAAGAAAGAGTACTTGTGGAGCACACAGTGTTGAGGGAGGGTAGGTCTACATCACACCCTCCTGGAGAGGCCTCTGGGAAGGATAGGGTAGTGTGAAAGAGGCAGGTTTCTGGGAATCATGGAAAATGGGGAGGCTTGGAAGGCCAGTCCAGGTGGGGAGGGGAGGAGAAACCAAAGCAAGTCTTGCCAGATCAGGGACCCATGCAGTCACCAATTGGCACCTTAATTGATGATGTCTGCTTTATGGTCTGTTTTGACATCTAAAATTTGTTTGGTTTGTTTTGCAGTACTGGGGATTGAACCCCAGTATTCTACCTCCGTGCTGCACTCCCAGCCCTATTTTTTATTCTTTATTTTGAAACAGGATCTCACTAAGTTGCGGAGGGCCTCACTAAGTAGTTGAGGCTGGCCGCGAACCCGCAATCCTCCTGTCTCAGCCTCCCAAGTACTGGGATTACAAGCATGTGCCATCACTCCCGGCTAACATTTGAATAATATAAGTCTGAACCATTTGCTATTAGGATGCAAAGTTAACTTTCTGCTACATACGTGATGTATATGGAAAGAGATGGACCAATTGGAAAAGACAAACATAGGAGAGGATAAGTAAAAAACCCAGCTAAGATCTGCTTTCAGAAGCTATAAATGATTGGCTTCAGCATCATGAATTTGTTTTGATAAAGCTCATGATAACACTGATTGTCTTTCCCTGATTATATAAGCACAGATGGTGGAGAAACATATCAATAGTTCATAAGATAATTTGCCTTAAATTTAAAAAGAAAAGGTAACTTTATCAATCTTTAAGAAGCCCAAATTGGGTATTTTATGGACAGATAATGGAGAACAGGCTACTATTCAAGATGAATAGTTATGGATCCAGTTCCCTAGAGATTTTTAAAGACAAATACCAAATCAGAGAAGGTTTAAAACATCAATAATCTACATAATTCTCTTCCAAGATGATCAAACATTTTTTTCAGAAATTGAATTTCCCCATTGGTTAAAACAACCCAAATGATATCCATGTATAAAGTTAAAAAAAGTAACCCAAAAGAAAATTTTAGGTTTGTATTCTGACAGCTGATAGCTTAGGTCAGGTGCTCTTTGTGTACCACTGCCTAAGTAACTCAGGAAATGGTGTCTTCAAGACTCTGGCACCTAGATTTCAAAGCTTATCACCATCGTGCCTTACATAAGCCCTCTACTCTCCATCACCTCTAAACATGTCTCCCCATCCTTCCCACTTTCTCGGGTGTCTTTTGCTCGTAAGGTGTCTGTCTTCCATGTGCCATCCCCGCCCCAAGTATTTTACCTTCTCGGAAAACTATACCCTTGTCTCAGCTTTCACTCTTTGGCCACTTACCTACTATTTCCTGTAGATATTTATCTTTTTACGCCTTGATCTCCTGCCCTGCTTTTCCCTACCCACATTAGCTGGAAAGTGCTTTTAAACCTGGGACATCTTATATCTGCAATTCAGTAAATACCGACTGGATATCTAATGTGTGTCCAGGCACTGGGCTTGATGCTTTCTTGTTAGTTCTTTGTAAACACCAAGTCTAGAACAGGCTTGGGCACACTGTATACATTCACCATGATATCTGCTAACTAACAGATCAGTGATTAATCAAAATCTAATAGTTCAAAAAGCTTTGTTACACCTTGCCTTCCAGATTCATAAACCCTAGCATGTATTGTCTCCAGAACACTGGGTCTGTCCACGGTGAGCAGCCAAGTCAAATACTCAGACTTCTGGTTTAATTCACTCACAGGGAAAATACAGTCCCTTCAGTGTGACACACTGGATCCCACCAGCATTAATTGGTTCCAATTTGTACCTACCAATGACATTGCCAGAAAGTCAAAAGGAGTCAATGTGTAAGAGAGCCCAGGTAGGGAGGCACCAGGCTACAAACAACACAGGCCCAATGAGTTTCATAAGTGTGTGTGTGTGTGTGTGTGTGTGTTAGTGTGTGTGTACACATGGAGGAGAGAAGCCCTATGACTCTGTAGAACCATTAGGGAAGGTGTCCCAGAGGTCAGCCTCCATGAAACCTGAAGGATGTCAGGGGCAAAGGCAGTGGACAGGGCCAGCACATGCCCAGGGATGAGCGACAGTGATTTATCACCACAGAGATGAAAGATGAGTGTATGAGGTGCAATTTTAAGAACACACAGAGAGGTGGTAACAGCCAGACCCTGAGAGGCCTTGATGACAAACTCTCCCCTCAATACTGATTGCCCATGTGTCTGTTCAGAGCCTGGTACCTTGCATGGCCCTAGAACTTCCAAAAGCAGGTCCTCTGGGAAGCGATTCTGGCAGAGGTGGGTGCTCCTTCCCTCTGCTCCTATGACGTGGTCTGGAAGAGACTTATCACTGTGAGTCATTTGTTTACACACTACATCCCTACAAAACCAAATGGCCCCTTCCAGGCCAAAGGCAAGGCTACATTCACCTCAGTATTCCTAAGACTTAGAATGCTGGAGACCTGTGAAAGACCTTCCATTAACTTGGCTGAACAAATACATACACATGCTACTAATCCATCGTCTAACCTTCCAGTAAGCCCAGTTCCCTAAATCTTTCTACATCCTCTGTCTGTGGCTCCCTAGTAAGAATCATTAGGAAGAAAACATGATGACTGAAGCCACCCGTGGAATCTACATTAACACACACGCAACTTCCCTTCCCCCCTCAAATCTGCAAACAATTCAGCACAAACATATTGACACCCACATATGTAGAAACACCCACACACAATCTGTCAGACTATACACCCCTAACCTCAAACAGCCTTAATTTTGTCTGTGCTAAACCCACAGCTATAAAATGCTTTCTCTTTATCCTTCTACCAAAGCGTAGGAATGAAAGCGTCCTGGGAGGAAAATGTCACTGCAATGCAACTTTACACCATGGAGGGGGAGAAAAAAAGATGCAAGAAATATTAACGTGTGGTGAATTTGACCCTAGGTGCTTGCTCTCTCAAGTTAATAATTTCCTAGTCACTTCATATCATTCCAATAATGCAATATTCTTATGAAATGCAAAATGTACATGAAGTTTTCACTCACAGCTTCTGCCATTCCACAAGAAACTAGTTTTCATGCAGTTATTTTGATTTTGCAATGTGCTATAAACTAGAATGCACTAGGATTTCCCCCTCACCTTGTCACCATTTAGAGTTTCAGAATTCAAGCATTTGATGTGAAGACGTCTGCATTGCAGACTAAAAGGAAACTAGTCTTAAGCCTAGAAGCATAGCAGCAACTGCCAGTAGATGTCTGTATTCATTCTCCTCTTCTCTACACTATGAGCACACCTACATTTTATGCAGTGCTGGAGATCAAACCCAGGGTCTCACCCATGCTAGGCAAGCTCACCACTGTGGAGCTACATTTGCAACCATTTCTATTTTTTTATTTTTTGTTTTATTTATTTTATTTTTGAGACAGGGTCTTGCTAAGTTGTCCAGCTGGCTTCGAACTTGTGATCTTCCCATTTCCACCTCAAGTATCCCTTAATTTTAGTTGAGCTTATGGCCATCCAAAATAAAGACTTTCCTTCTCAGCTCCTCTGCAGTTGCCTGTTGACATATGACTAAGTTCTGGATGATGAGATATGAGTGGAAGTGTCAAGTACAATTGCAAGCTGTACTTGTACAGGCTGAGACACCCCCTCCCTTTACCATTTTCCATACAGCTGCATGAAAACTAGGTTCCTGAAAAGCAGGCCTGGTGGCAGCCATCTAGAGTTGCACCAACATAAGCAATTCCTTAGAAATGGAAACCCAGGAAAAAAGGGAATTTGGGCTTCTGACGACTTCTCACAGCAGAGCTACTTAAGAGCCTGGACTTCATATAAAACAGGAAAAAAATCTTACATCTTTAAGCTCTGTTAGCTTAAAGCTTCATTTATGATCTAATGCATTCATGGGGTAACAGAAGCATACAAATGAAAATGATACACCATAGGCCAATACCTATGGTGTAAAAATTATTTCTTTTTTCTTTTCTTTTCACTTCTTTTCTTCAGAAAGGTTGTGAGGGCTTCTATAAATGGCATCTTGTATGCAAGGAAAGTTTAGTGGAAAGCACTCACACACCACCACTCTCAGTCAGGAGGCCTGAACTCTAGTCTCAGCTCTGATAATCACCGTGTGTCCTTAGAAGAGTTAGCTAGCTCAGGTCTCACCTTTCTCCTCTATAAAATGGAGCTAGTCTCTTCTCTGGCACTGGCCTCACAGGGATATGGTGAAGCATGAAGAGAGACGATTTCTGTATAAGTGTTTTATGTATTATAAAACATGATTATTAAAATATTCCACACCAAAAAATCCTTCTTTATGCAACATGGCTCATATCAATACTCAGTACCCAGATACACCATCCTGGTGAATAAAGAGGCTATAGCCACCTGTTTCTAGCTAAGATGGCTAGAGACCAGTGTAAAAGTGTTAGGAGCCCACTGCCTCCAGAGACTGGTGTTTCATTTAATGATCAGAGATAAGACCCCACACCCCCAACTCTTCAAGTTGTGATGTGTTACTGATTAGAAAGCCAAAGGGTTTAGACCAAGCAGCACAAATTCAGCACTGCATGCAGAAAAACAGCTCAAAGCCCAAGTACCACTAAAACACAGTGCATACCTCACCATGTCACATACCTCATCTACTGAGATGTGTCTGGTTTTTACTATTGCATATATGGATATGGGGATGACAGAATCAACTCTGATGAGATGACTACCCTTTTCTCCTCACACAGATATTAAGATTATAGGAAACTATGTGTGGGAGCGAGGTGCAAGATGTTACATATAAGCAAGCTTGACAATCAGTGTTTCTCTGCAGAGAAAACACACCTCGAGTGATCATACCAAGCCAAGACTTGTAGCCCAATTCCACCCTTTTCAATGAATATTAATGTTTTAAAAAATCCTAGGGAAATGAGCTCTAGACTAATATATATATCAAGCACTTCCTATACACTGGACTCTATAAATACTAAAGGTTTTATGTATATTTTGTCCTTTAATCCTCTCATAGTTCTATGAGATACATGCTATTGTCCTTCCCTGTTTTCTAGAAGAGGAAACTGAGGGTCAGAGAAATTAAGCCAATCCCCAAGTTCACCCAGCTTACAAGGGGTGCAGTCAAGACATAAGCCTGGGCAGCAGTCACCTCAGAGTCCGCATGCTTCAACACTGTCTCATTGTCTCTTATCCAAGTGTCGACAATTAAAACAGAATGAATGCTTACATTCCCTTTGGAAATATGTTCTGGTAAAACAAGTGTTTCAACAGGAAAGAATGTCAGAACTATTCAGATGCACTCATATAATAGCTGTTCTAACGTTTTAAAAATGAGTAAGCCAAGGAATGTAACCTGAGACTGGAAAGGGGCCCATGGCAGTGATGGGGGTCCGGGTCCCTCCCCCGGAGCCTCAGCTGTTCTTAGAGGAGAAGACTGCTATCTACTTCACCAGCATTTCCCCATTTCAGTCCCTTCACCTTCTTGAAAAATCTCTCTGTCTTGACATAGCTCCAGATAGCCCCCTAGTAGAACCCTCACGTCCAGAAGCAAAGCTAGGGCTTCACTCTTCACCCACGAGGAGGCAGAACGAAGGTGGGCGATTTCCTCCATCTCCTCACTGGGCAGGAAGGCCTCTCATTCCTCTGCCACATCCTTTCCTACACCTAGCCCAGAAGCTGGGCAAAGAGGAGGACCAGCATGTGGGCCCTCCAGGGAGCAAGAGACACACGTGGCTGGAGAACAGGCAGGGGCCAGACTGCGCCAGACTCTCAGACCTGCACAATGTCGCCTGGTATCCAGGAGCACAGGTGGCTGCTGAGCACTTGACCTGTGGGCAATCTGAACTGAGATGTGCTCTAAGTATAAAATACACACGGGATTTCAGAATCTGCAAAATGAGGGGGGGGGAGTGCAAAAGAAAAAATCTAAAGTAGCTCACTAATAATTGTTTTTATTGATTAGATATTGAAATGATAATATTTTGGATATGTTGAGTTAAATACAGTAAAATATATTATTAAAATTAGTGCAATTAATTGCTTTTAATTGTGGCTGCTAGGAAATTTAAAATGATGTATGTGGCTCAAATTATCTTTTTATTGAAAAGCATTCTTACTGACCCTGCTTAAGAATTTGGACTTCACCCTAAAAACAATGGTCACCGGGAGCTTTTAAGCTGAGGCAGAAAATGATCAGAATTGGAGTTTGAAAACATCACTGTGGCTACAAAATGGAGAATGGGCTGAAGAGGGCAATGGGTGGATATGAGGGGGCTCTCTATGACCCTCTATGAGGATGTATCACAATCCAGGATAAAGAAGATAGTGGCTGGAGCACAGATTTTACCACTCATACCAGCAGAGATGGAGGGAAGCAGACAAATGAGATACATGTCTATAAAGCAGTGTGCACAAGACATGGCGATTGATCGGAAGGGTGTGCATCAGGAAAGCCTTCCGGGTTCTGCTGTGTGCAGAGCGGGGGGCCGTTTGGCGTCCATCCTCTAGTATTTATGGTTCATCAAGCGCCCTGGGGTCGCAGTAGCCTGTATGCGTGAAGCTTCCCTGCAAGGGGCATGAATCATAGATGCTCTGGGGACGTTGGAATTAGCGCATGCTGTTCCAAAGTGCTTTCCTTCTGAAGTGCTCCCAGAACAAGTACCTCAAGATTCTGCCAAGACAAGAAACACTTTGGAATGCTGCCGGAAATGATGATTGTAATTGATGCTAAGACCAGGAAATAAGCTGAAAGCGCAGCAAATGGGACCGACTGGGGTGAGGGTGGGGTCCTTGCTCCCATGCCCCTCCTTGGTTTCCTCTCTAGGAAATTCTAGTACAACACTGCAAGGAAATGGGCTCTGGAGTCAGATGCAGACTCAACAGTCAGCTCCACCGCTTACTAGCTGGGTATCCCTGGGCTGTTCTGGGTTTCCATTTTCTCATCCTTAAGATGGGGAAATCTCTGTTTGCCTTGTAAGGATTCAGTGAAATTAGTCAGGTAGAGGACCACTGGACTGCCTGATCTGTAAAGAACATTCCAGAAACAAGGGCTATTATTGCTCAGTATTTCTCCTCTACTCCAACCCAGTCAATACTGGTTTCCAGAGAAGGTGGTGGTATCAATGCAACTTTGGCTCTTCTCACCCCTGACAGGTGTAAACAGGGCACATCTCAAAAAAAGCAAGGCAGGCTGTTTAGTGTTAACTACACAGAGAGCCAGAGACCAACCATCGGCTGCTGTGACATTGGAGGCCGGCTCCTTCCAGGGCAAGCATTATTATGAATAATTAAAGCGAAGCTCTGCTTATCAAAATAAATGAACAAAGGATGCCTCTGACATCGCAGTCCCTGCCCCCGCTGCTTTTTGGTTGCTTTAGGAGACTGCTTTATTCCAAGCTACTGCTCCTTCCAATCGGATCATCTTCAGAGGCCTCCCCATCAATTTGGGTAAATTAGCAAGCTTCTCCTCCATATGGACCTGTGGCCATAAATCACAAATATGAGCATGTGTAAAATTATATAGCATGGGCCCAGTGTAATAATAAACACATTTATATTTTATAACTGCTGTTTTCTCCGCATTCAAGCCGCCTCGCTGCCTGGGCCCCAGAGGTTCCCAAGGACTCCCCGCTGGCCCCTGCGAGCGGCAGACTCGCTTCGTGTGCAGTTTCCTTCCCGCTTGTCACAGACCACTATCTGCCAAATGCCAGCCGGCTCGTCTTTGTGTTGTGGCCACGGGCAGGGAACCGTACAGGCTCACAGCCCTCTCCACAGCAGAACGCAGACACAGAGGAGCGGGTGACCTTTCAAACCGTGTCAAAATGGGCCCTTGACCCAGAGACCTCAAGACTTCAGTGGTTTTGGTCTCTAAATCACCCAACTGAAAAGACCTATGTTTGCACAATGTGATTGTGTTTACACAGAGATTTAACGCCTCAACAGAGCAAAAGCTGTTCAGTTAATTTTAATTACTGCTTTATTCTTCTCACAACAGATTAAAAAAATGTTTAACAGTGAGCTTGTGGTAATTGATGCCAGAAGCTTTGTACCTGTGGTCCTTCTAGCTCCTAGTGATAGTAATGGGAAGGATACATGCAAAGTTTTCCTTGGCTGAAAAGGATTCTTTCTAGGCCCTGGCTTTGGCCATTAGACATCCTGTTGTAGAAGGACACTAAGGGAAACCGCAGAAAGACTTCAAGATCTGACAGTGGGCGGGGCGCACACAGGTGGGTTAGAACCCATTCTAAATGCTTAGCAGAAAATTCTAAGCCAGCGAGAGCTAATACCATCAAATGGAGATGGGGGGCCCTGCCAATTATAACGCCTTCTTATTTCCTTGGCAGGTAGAAAAAAATAAAAGCGGGAAGTGAGTTCAATAACACAAAGACATACAGGAACACAGGATCACACAAAGAAAAATCTATAGGCAAACAATGTTCAAAAGAGTCACGCTCTCGGGGGTAATGTGTGCTATTCCTTCCACCTTCCAGGAATTTGTCTTTTGGTGTTAGTATCTTTTCTTTCCTCACGTCTCTAGAAGACAATGCAAATACCCATTGTTCTGAGGTTCCTGTAGCTCCTTTCCAGCATTCTGTTGGGAAGCAGCTATTCTCCTGCACTGTGTGCTTTTCTGAATAACAGGGGGGAGTCCACTGTACATACCAGCAGAATCATAACTTGAGTTTGGGATCTCTGCCTATTAGTGGATTTATAGTTCTTATGTTCACCAAGGGTTCTTCTCCTTGAGACATTTAACTCATCCATAACTATCCTCAAATCACTCTATACCTCAGTATGATGTATAATTACAATGCACCAAATAAAAGTATATTAAAAATAGTGGCACAAAAAGAATCAAATGGAATTATTTATAATTCCATTATTTATCATGCAAACAAAAATAAAGGCACAGACATCATTTGTTCAAACGCCCCTAGTAAATTTCTGGCACTAAGCAGGGGAGGAGCAAGCAACTTACACACCAAGGTTCATATACCCATCCACAGCTTTCGTCACCTTCTCTGAGACACCTTCATTGGACTTCCCAGTTTTGTAATAAAAAAGAGGACTGATAATAAAAAAGAGGACTGATAATAAAAAACACTGATAAGGCATATTCTTTTCAGGGGTCAGGGAGAAGTTTCTATTTACTCTTTCTTGCCACATATTCTCTACAATATGCAAATACAACAGCATTCAGCTATCTTTTAAGAATCAATACCTTGGAGCGTTTGTTTGCATCTTCAGAAACAGCTTTCTTTCTTAAAACAGGGAAAAACCAATGAAGATCGAGGGTTCCTAACTTAAACCAAAATAGACAGAACATACAAGACAATTGTTGGTTTTCTTAGCTATTCTGAATCTGTAATCCCATTGGACAAGTCAGATAATACCTCCCATGTTACTCAGCATATGTGTGAGTGAAGACAGGATGGCAAATAGTAAGCCATTTATTTTCCTGAACTATAAATACAACCAAATTCCTTACACTCTATGTTGTCAGGCCCCTAAAAGAAATAACCAATCTCTAAAGGAAAAACAGAGTGGAACAAGCTCTGCCACATTTCATCAGCAAGAACTTTAACAACCTTTGTCTAAGCCTCAGCTCCCTCATCTATAAAATGGGTACAATGAGAATACCTCTCCGATAGGTAAGTGAGGGCTAAATGACCTGATGCATGTGATGGCACTTGCTAAGCTCAAAAGATCAATATGAGTGATATTATTGCTTTCTTGGGTAACGCAATAACATGGAGGTAGCCATTCCCAGGCCTGGTACCCAACTGCTTACTTGCTCCCAAAGCCGATCTGAGTAGAAATGTCTGAGCCTACCCTTCCTTTTTGCACATCTGTTCTAGGGAACCGACTAAATAACCACGGCAACTTTGGGTCACCAAGACAAATATTACTAATTCCCTACAGGGTCTAAAACTAAGGCCCAATAACAACTGTGATCCCCAACATGGCCTGGCACTTACCAAGACCCCAAGAGGCCAGCCCACCAATGGCAACCTCTCCAAGAGGCAAGGGGTAAGCTAATCTGTGTGAAAGCCACAGATGTCACGCACTCCCCACAGCCACATTCACATGTATGAGAAGAATAATGTCAGCAGTATTATCTGCGGACAGCAAGGACAATGCCATACAATTATAATAGCATATTGTCCATTGTATCTGGGGACGGCGCGCCTGACAATGTTATTTTCTATGCATGTGAATGCAGCTAAAAGGGCCAATGCATAATTCACATCTCCTGACAAGATGTGGGCATAAAGTGTGCGTCCATTGGATAATGCCACTGCAATCCTTTGACCTGAAATAGCACCTTTCTCCGTGAGAACTCAAAGTGCTTCCAGAACTTTCCTCATGGAGCTGGTATAAACCAGAACAGTGAATAACAGGAAATGTACTGAAGTTATAAACAGCGATGCAATGTACAGCTTTCCCAATAAAAGTTCTATTTCCTGACTGAAAACACGTCCCTCTTGTTTCTGCACTGACAGTTAATCTTCTTTTTGATAACAAGGAAGCAAGTGTTTAAATCAGGGTGGCCGTGGTACATGAGAGGGCAGGCAGAGTGTGACGACACCACATGGCAATGAGGACCCCGAGGGTCTGGCCAGCGAGGCCCATTTCCTGGCAAACCGCCTCCCTCCCACGTACCAGCCTGGCAGCTCATGTGATTCAAATTCCTGCCTCAGCAAAATTTCAAATCATTACAGGTCAGGAGCCTTCAGCAAAAGGGGAGGGGTGGAGCTCAAGAAAGACCGCAATCACAAACGTTCAATCCAGAAAGCTAAGCATCTGGCAGGGGAGGGCTGATTTCCTTCACATCACAAGGGGCAAAACAGCGCTTCTAAGTCTCAACAGAAACAACAAATTATACAATTATTTCTATTTACTCAATATTGTTAAAGAGCATAAGACAGAAGGCAAGACCTGGATGGTATTTTGGGGGGAGGTACTGGGGATTGAACCCAGGGGCATTCTACCTCTAAGCTACACCCCCAGCTCTATTTTATTTTTTATTTTGAAACAGGGTCTCACTAAGTTGCAGTTGCTGAGAGTCTCCCTAAGTTGCTGAGGCTGGTCTCAAACCTGCGATCTTTCTGTCTCAGCCTCCCAAGTACTGGGATTACAGGTGTGCACCACCACACCTGGCTCCTGGGTGGTAATCTTAAAAGGATAAGGAAATATTTTGCCAGTGTTTCAGAACAACTCAGAAAGAGGACAAGGACAGATATGGCTGCTGTAGGCTGGGGTTTCTCTCCCTTGGCACTGTTGATGCACAAGGCTGATGATTCTCTGTTGTGAAAATGTCCTGTGCATTGTGGGATATTTACCAGGATCCTGCCCTCCATTTAACAAATGACAGTAGAATACCCCCTAGATGTGACAAAAAAATATACCTGTGGATACTGCCAAATGTCCTCTGAGGGACAAAATCTCCCCTGGCTGAGAATCACTGCATTAAGCAACTCAGGATCTCACCTTTTGGAATCCAGCTGGACAAAAAGGTTTGCTTTCATATGTAATGGTCCCTCTGGCCATTGACAGGAAGTCCAACACGTTCCTTGAACAGTCATGTGACTTTCATGTTCCTATGGTACCCTAACTGGTTTCAAAGTTCTTGAAGGGTCAGGGAAGGTCCCTCAGGGTGGGCCACTCCCTGTGAGCACAGGGTGCCCAGCCAAAGGGCAGAGGAAGGAATAACCCAGCTCTGCTCCTCAAGCACAGGGCTGCATCCGCCCCATGCAAGGGGCATCTTTTTCTGATTCCCCAAAAGGCATACTATGGGTTAGCAGCAGCCATCAGATCGCCAGCTGGTTGACCTGACACAATAAGAAGCAGCCTGGTGTGGCATGAGAATTAGCAAGCCTGTTTTCAGGACTGGGGAGAATCCAAAGGTTGAAGCATTTATGTGGAATATCTCCTTTCCTCATTCCCCAAAGCATGCTGGCTTGTATGTCTGCACTCTCACTATTGCTTTAAATATGGATACATCCAAAGAAAAAAGATTTGCCCTGCCAGAGAGTATGAAGAGAAGGTGCTCAGAAGTATGTAATGACGTTCACTTATCTGGGACTAACTGTGACCACGTAGAACTTCTAAGCACCCCCCCACACACACACCTTGAATTTCCTGGGTCTTGCTGAAGCCCTCATGGTATTAAATAGCCCTATCCAATCAATGGGTGAAGAGTGGGGCTGGGAAAGACTAACACCCAGAATGTCTTTGTACTTTGCAATCCACATCCTGCTTAAGTCAAATGAGGCCACGCATGGTGGCGCATGCTTGTAATCTCAGTACTTTGGAGGCTGAGACAGGAGGATCACAAGTTCAAGACCAGCCTCAGCAACTTAGTGAAACTATCAGCAACCTAACGAGACCCTGTTTCAAAACATTAAATTTTTTAAAAGGGAGGTAGAAGGTACTGGAGGTAGAATGCCCCTGGGTTCAATCCCCAGTACCACACACACACACACACACACAAGTCAAATGGGGATGATCCATAACACACTTCAACAAAGACCAAACCCTTCAACAATCAAAACTAGCCCTCTCCCTAAGTCAAGATCTAAAACTTGTTAAGTGACAAAGGAATATTCTAACTTCTGATGGTTCCTCACAGTCAAATGGCTAAGTCCCTGAATGGACAAATACTTAAGAGTGATTCACAATTGGCCCTTTTAATAGAGACAGAAAAAATAATACTATACCTGCTCAGTAGTTATCCCCTCACAGTAAAGTTTGTCTCTTGCTCCTGAATATTACTAATGGCTAGCTGGTTTCTTTGAGACATATAGAACACTACAATATTCTCTCCGTCAGCCTAGCCTGGCTTGAGGCTTTCCACTGATTTAAGGATATGTGAAGCAGAAATGATTCCAAAGAGCCTAATTTTATCTTACAGCAGAAGGGCGTGTAGCTCAGAATAGGGTTCTTCCTGCTTCGCCTGTGAATGTGGATGGGAGACCCCATTACTATGAGAATCCAATACCAGCCATTAATGTCAAATAAGAGTTCCCTTTGCTGACTATTTCTGCACACAGTCACACAACATGCCCTGGTTTTCTCAATAAAACAGCCCCGTCCCGAGGGGATGAACTTGCCTCTTTAAGGGGCCCCAGTTGACATACACTTTCTCAACTATTTAAAGCAAAATCTCCTTGGAGCATGATTTCATTTCTGAAGAATCTTCCTCCTTGCACTTCCGGTGAGAATTTCAATAATGATGAAATGGAAACCTCTACTTCAACAGCAGATGACAACTATATGGAAAGTGATCACACTTTTCACTTTTGTTAATCACAAAACTGACTTCAGGGATATTTTGCACAACATTGGTTCCTTTGCCATAAGAAGCTAAGGTGTGCAAAATGTGCTAATTCCCTGTGAATGCAACGCATCATCCACAGCACCGGGGCATGTGCTGTGCACATAGAGGAGTAAAGCCCATAATGGAGAATAAGAAGGGTCTAGAAGGCTCCCTTTCCTCAACAGTGAATAAAAGAGCTGGGAAAATCCCATGAGGCTTTTAGTCCATTTTATTTGTACTTTGCATTCTATATATCAGAAGAATCACTACAAAAGAATTTAGTCTATTTAAGAGATAAAGAGGCACTATCCTTAAGACATTAAAGATGCTACTTTGTTATTAAGTTAGTAATTTTAATGTTTGTGCAAAGTCTACTAATGCCCATATCAAATATAGGTTGTGTAATGTTCTGCCAGTTTTTTTCTTAAGAAGACTAAATCCATTGTTTATGTGATAAGTTTTCAAATGCCCTATTTCTTTTAAACTACATTCATAAGGTATGCAGAGAAAAGAAAGACTTCAAGAGTCTAATGTGTTTCATAGCTAAAGGATTTAGTTGAGAAAGCAGGATGAGGGGACGCAGGTGCCAGACATTGTGTAGAATTTGCACTTATGCTCCATTAATTGCCAGCATATCTTCCTCTCCCTTCTCCTCCACTCCCCCCACTAAATCCCTCTGGAAAACAGCAGAGCAGCAGGCCCAGGCTGGTACCCAGCAGCAACACCAGGAGCAGAAGTAGCCAATTACCCTCCAGAATACAAAGAGGGTGGGGGGGATGATGCAGTTACCTAGCAACCAGAAAGAGCAGAAACAGCTGTGTAGCAGGCCCAGGCTGGTACCCAGGCAGAAACAGGATAGCCAATTAGCACACTGTATTTAATGCTGATGTGGTTTCCTAGTAACAAGCTGTACAAGTCTGTCTGTTGCATTTTCTCCCCCACCACAGACACACACACATTTTCCTCAATCATGCACAGTATTACTATTTGCCCTAATTACTGTTTCTCAACTGCTTCAAGCAACCATTATTTTGTCCCCAGAGAAATTGGAAGAACTCAGAAAAAAAATCTTCTGTAATGACAGTATTTAGTTTCAAATTCAGTTTAGCTGTAAGCCTTGAGACACTAAACAACAACAAAGAATGAAAAAACAAAAAAGCCAGCGAGTTTCTCTCAGCCTAAATTTTTAAGTAACCTATGGCACCCATTCTACATGCAAGCACATTTACATGTGAAAGAAACATAAAAATACTTATTAATACCTAATATCATTTTGCCATACACAAGATTTTCAAATAGGTTGAATACTCCGTGTAGCTGAATTTATTCATATTGATTTTCTGACACTCTCTCCTAAACACTAGGAACATAAAATGTCTTATTACCCATATCAGAGAAGGGAGATGTATCTTTTGTTGCTCTTTTTAAAATACCAATACCAGTTTCAACAGGCTCATGGCCAACTGAGAATTCAATATGAGGAATCATTATTTCCTTTCTATATGTTGAGTACAAGTGAAGGATATTGTATATCCCATAGTGAGGGGATTCAAAACACCATGTTACACGTTCATAACCAAGCAATGAATTCCATTGAAGTGACATTAAACTACACGAACACACAAAGTGAAGACAGAAAACTTTTAATCATGACTCTTGCACAGTTATTCTAAAATATATTTCCTACCTCATCTTTCTCCTTATATATAGGAGAATATGTACCAGAGTTAGCCTTCTGTGGGGCTTCTATTCCTTAGCACACAGATTATATAATTCTACATTTCTTAGGGCATCCATCAGACTTCTAGAACCTCTCTCACTTAACACTAGCTTCAATATTGGAACCATCTATAGTCCTTCTTTCAAAACATCCCTGATATGAAAATAGCAAGGGTTCCAGAGGAAGATGTCAGATACCATAACACAGCTAAGTGGACAATTCTCTATCATGAGGAAAAGGCCTTTTGCAATTGAGGATGCCTTCTACCTTTTTGCCTGCAACAAAAGGAGAGCTTTTATTTTCTTAGTTCATCTAGTGAAACAGGTAAAACAATTCCCCAACATACTTGGGATTTTTTTAAATGTATATTGTTTGCCTGAAAAAAAGTATGCACCACTTAATTAAATTCCATAGATTAAATGTTAATTATAATAATAAAAAGAGGATACATTCTGAAGGTAAAAACAACAAAAACCCCAGTATATGTTATATGATAGGTGAGTGGTTTATAATATGAAAGAGCTTTACATTACAAATGCATTTTAATGTGCAAACAAAAATGAAAGGGATCTTATCTGAATGTAGATAAATTTTGAATGGAAGAAAGGAAAAGACAGGGTTCAAAAGAGAAGGGGGTCTAACAAGGAGGCTGGGTTTAGGACAAAGCTGGACCTAGGCCCTATAAGGAACTGGCAATGGGGCAACCTGATCTTCTGTTCCCTAAAAGTTTATGGGGTCCAATTCCGGGTCAATCCCCAGCTCACCTAACTCCAAAGACACAGACAGTGCAGGGGAAGGTCAGGTAAAAAGAAATGGGACAGACCTTGGTAAGCTTATTGTCACTACAGGCATTCCTAAATAATGTAGGTGGACTGCACTCCACTATATAAGCTATTCAAATCCTGTGACTGGTGACTGAGCATGGGAACATTACAGGCATAGGGACCAACTCAGCCAGCACACTAAAAAGTCACCACCTTTTTATTACTTTGAATGGTCTTGCCGCTACCAACATTTAGCTTGATAACTGTCGTGTGTGTGTGTGTGTGTGTGTGTGTGTGTGTGTGTGTGTGTATAATTTAAACAAATGGTTGGAAAGAAGCTACTCTAAGAAAATGTAGAAAATATAGTGGCAGGGGAGGGGGACAGTATGGAGATGGGGTAGTGATGGGAATGCAGCCCCAGTTTCCAACTGTCCCCCATCATCCCTCCCTACTAACTTAAAGACTCCTGAAATTCTATTAGCAGTTTCCCATAATTGACAAGTAAAATAAGAAGCAGAAAGTAGTGTGTTATACCCTGGTTGATACAGGTGTAATCCACTCATCACCTGTGTAATGCTACCAGACCCTGAGGTGAAGGAGGGCAAAGGAAGGCTACAGAGGTGGGAAGAGAGGAGTGTCGAGGGATATCAGATTATCTACTTAGATGGGGAATGCAGAAGAAATGAACTGAGATTTCAGGAAGTAGGCTTGCCTGGGAACAGAGACACTGCTAGGTTTGGAAGGACCAAGCTTTTTCCATTTGGTACCTGTGTAACCTAGCAGATCCTGCGGTGGGAGAGATTCCCAAACAGTTCCATTGGCTTCTAGGAAGTAGCTTCCTTATATAAAAAGGGTTTTCCTGATGATCCATGATCAAGGTAATTTCTGCTAAATTCAAACTGAATAATTTTCAGACTCATCATTTTACAAA
The DNA here is from genome assembly GCA_004027185.1 of Glis glis. Taxonomy (NCBI): domain Eukaryota; kingdom Metazoa; phylum Chordata; class Mammalia; order Rodentia; family Gliridae; genus Glis; species Glis glis. The sequence continues at coordinate 45,331 of PVJS01007002.1, forward strand.
TATCTTTTCATCTGTCCTCATATTTTAGCTTTTTCATAAAAGAGAATCATTCACAAGTTTGTTTTTAAAAAAAGGTCTTTGTAAGTTACACATGACTTTCTTCAACTCTACTTTTTTCTCAGTTCAAACAGAATCACTCCATTATTGTTTCAACATCAGGAGACATTTGAAAATTATTGCCTAGCATCAGTAAGTTCTAGTAGCATCATGTTGGCCTTCATTCTTTACAAAGCTCCGTTTAGCTTTCCTCCACCCTCTCAACATAACATGCCCAGGATGGCCATGATTATCGTCATCATTAACACTCTCGCTATACCAGACAACTTCTGCATATTATCTCTTTATTAAAGGAACAATCACTCTAAAGTTTACACTTGACCTTCCCAAAGTCTGTATTTTATTTGCACAGATATCTCATGGCCCACTTTTCCTCTTTCTATCAAACAGAACTGGCCTACCCTTTAACTCTTAGAATTTATAAAATGTTATTACTCCCACTGCATTCTCTCAAACAAGATTCTCTTTTTTTCCTTCCTATCCAGCCCCCCACACCCCAATCCATGCCATATTCTGAGAACAGGTTCCAGCTATGATGACTTCATTAAACTACATTTTAGGCTTTTGCATAAAAAAGCAAGGTTCTCAGAAATGGAAGAAGGAATGGCATCTAGTATGGTAAGTGTTCAAAAAAATTAATTGTTTATGATGAAATACTCATTAATTTCATGTTTTTTCTTTAATATCACTTCTCATTTTAACATACGTATTTACTGTGTGACTACCAATTATCCATTAAAAGGACATCTGGAATAGGCATCCCGCAAAGCCTACATTACCATATTATAATCATAAAATAAATGTACTTGCTGTGTGAATGCTAAGTTTAAGTCATTCTACCCAATATATGTTTACATACATTTATCTTCATAAATGTTAAGAGCTATCATATTACTAAATTATCATATCATGTAAAATTCTAAGATTCTCCTGAATCATAAAATTCTCCCATCAATTCTTTTCCACCACCCCTTTTCATACTCCTTCTTTTCAAATTCCCCTTAAGTTTCTGCAAATGCTAAATCCAAATTATCAAACTCTCCCATTAAACTCTCCCCACCTTGTGAACTGAACATTTAACCCTTATTCTAGTTTCTGTTCCGTAATCGGGGTCTAATGAGTTTCTGCCTCAACACATGGATAAACTTCATTAGCAGCCGTGTGTCTTAGCATATTAAAGGCCCTTCAGTGTCTTAAAATTGCCCCCATTTCAGTTGCTATTGTAGAAATTCAAAGAATTCTTATCTGTGGCACTGAGGAAGTTGAAAGTGGGCGACAGGCCCCCTACAGCTTGACATTGAGGTATTTAAATTTATCCTGCTGATATGCCTGACCTTGAATTACATCTTCTATTTATATAAATCAGTGTATTATCACATTGGCACCATTTAAAAAGATGAAAGCATCAGTAAACACCCTGTCTAGAAACAGGAAAAGGACTTTTTATTCCTGAATGTTCCATGCTGCCTCCTGCCACTGATGCAAGCCCCTGCTCTCAGTTGTCCTCCCTTTGGCTCCTTCTCGGAATGGCCTTCCCTGTTCTCCTTAAATGGCCGCTCGTGGCATGGTGTCTCACACCTATGGGCACTTCACACATGTTTGTGGAGTGAATGAAGAATATGTATAGGAAAAAGAAGCAAGATGACCTAGTAAGTAGGATGCAAGCTATGGGACAGGAGGCATGGGACAGATTTTAATTTTGCCAATGGGAGGTTGCACAGCTAGGCCAAGTCCTTTTTTTGTGTGTGTGATACTGGAGATGGAACCCAGGGGCATTCTACCTCTAAGCTATACCCCCAGCTCTATTTTGTTCTTTATTTTGAAACAGGGTCTCCCTACATTGTGAAGGGCCTCACAAATTGCTGAGGCTGTCCGCAAACCTGTGATCCTCCTGTCTCAGCCTCCCAAGTACTGGGATTATAAGCATGCACTACCACACCCGGCCCGAGTCCTTTTTACACCTATGGTTCATGGTGTCCCCTATGCAATAATCCTCACCTTTCTTATTTCATAGGGATAGAGATTAATATTTGTCCTTTGGATGAGTAAACTGAGACTATTACTAGAAAGCCTTTCCTTGATCGTAAGGTTTTTAAAAAAAAGTAACAGTAATGAACATAAAATAGTAGCTAGCTGGGCATGGTGGCACACGCCTATAATCCTAGTACTTGGGAAGCTGAGACAGGAGGATTGCAGGTTCCAGGCCAGCCTCAGCAACCTAGAGAGATCTTCAGCAACTTAACAAGACTCTGTTTCAAAATAAAAATGGCTCAGGGTGTAGCCTGACGGTAGAATGTCCCTGGGTTCAATCCCTAGGACCAAATAAATAAATAAATAAAATAGAAACAGTTGCTACCATAATGGGCCTGGAAACAGAAAAGTATTCCTCTATAATTTCCTTGTATTAGTTCTTTTTTTTTTCCTTTGTGGTACTGCGGTTTGAACTCAGGGGCATTCTACCTCCGGGCTACACCCCCAGCCCTATTTTACTTTTTTTCTGAAACAGGGTCTCACTAGGTTGCTGAGAGTTTCGCTATTTGCTGAGGCTGTCCTCAAACCTGTGCTCCTCCTGTCTCAACCTCCCACATACTGGGATTAGAGGTGTGCGCCACCATGCCTGGCTCTTGCACTCGGTTTTTTTGGTTTTTTTTTTTTTTTGCGGTACTGGGGATTGAACCCAGGGGCATTCTACTTCCGAGCTACACCCCTAGCCCTATTTTTTTTATTCTTTATTTTGAAACAGGGTCTCACTAAGTTGCGGAGGGCCTCACTAAGTAGCTGAGGCTGGCCATGAACCCGGATCCTCTGGTCTCAGCCTCCCAAGTACTGGGATTACAAGTGTGCGCCAACATGCCTGGCTCTTGCACTCGTTCTTAAACACCTGATGAGACAATATGTTTAAGGACCCTCTAAACTATTTATTGAAAGGAGTTTGCATTGTCCTTTGCATTTAAGCTATGTGTATTCCATTTCCTTTTAAGAATGGATTATGAAAAAAATCATCTGACATTTTTGTCCATCGTTCATTAGCACCAAGTTAAGAACTCAGATGGAAGCAATACTTTTCAGTCCAAATCTTTGCCCAACCACCTATTAGCTGTGTGATGCTGGGCAAATTATTGACCTAGCTGGGGCATCTCATTTTCCTCATCTGTAAAAAAAGGTAAGACAGTACCTATGCCATCTAATATGAGAATTTAAAGGGTTAATGTTTATAAAAGATATAAAATAATGCCTGACATATATCAAGTGCTTTGTGAGTATTTGTTGAACGACATAAACAAATTATAATTCAAACTTTAAAGAGCTTTCATTATGTGTACAATATAAGCACTTTTGTTTGCCTTCAACACTACATTTGTCCTTTGGCTTGAAATATTTTTAGCTACCTTTTCAAAACAAACTATAAATCCTGATTAATCGTAGAGATTGTGCCACCTCTTGATTCAATAAGGCTTTCCTCAAAGCAAATATAAAATGCTAAGCAAACTGCACACTTATATTGCCATTTCGCCTCAAACAACATTCTGTTACACCTTTCAGTGCAAAACCTACCACCACCTACATTCTCCGTTCCAGCAACCCTAGTCTATAGTGAGTCCTCCAGGTAGCACCCAAGAGAACATGGCTTCCTTGTGTCTCCCTCCACAGTGGTCAGGAACCCAACATTCAATTGCTTGCCTGTGTCTGGACTTTACAAATGTGACTCACTCTTAATGATATAATGTGTACATGGTTTTATATGAATATCCAAATTTAAAAAGTCCACTCACTTAGCATAAAGCACTATTTCAACTTTGGGCTTTTCTTTCTTCCGAGAAGTGATCAAAAGGAAATATGGAAAAGAATTCTTTCCGTTTTTGTATTGAAAACATTTTAACATTTTAACAAATTGTGTTTTGCTGAAAATGGGCATAATAGAGAGATTTTTTTAATTTTGGAAATGAAGGTTCCCTGTGCATGAAAATATAAGGATTATTGAGTTGATTCTGAAAAGATGGATAAAAGTATGGGTGTAGTGTTTGAATTACTGAGAAAGAAAATATATTATACAAAGATGAGAAAACAGAGTGGGGGCCAGGCGTGGTGGTGCACGCTTGTAACCCCAGTACTTGGGAGGCTGAGACAGGAGGATCACAGGTTCGCCGCCAGCCTCAGCTACTTAGTGAGGCCCTCTGCAAGTTCGTGAGACTCTGTTTCAAAATAAGGAATAAAAAATAGGACTGGGGATGTAGCTAGGAGGTAGAATACCCCTGGGTTCAATCCCTAGTACCACACATACACACACAAAAAAAGAAATAAAAAACAGAGTGGGGACAGAGTGGGGACAAAGGTGTGCACTGGCTTGGTGTTGAAGGACATTTGTATGCTCACGCCAGTGCTAAGCGCTCTTCCCAGTGAATAAACCATATGTCCATTTTCATATGCCTCCTTTCTCTAAGATCCTGCTACTTCACAATATTCTTTGTCCCATACCCTCCCTGCCTCATCTTCCTCTGCCTCCAGTCTGCTTCCTCCATCCCTGATTCCATCTCTGGGCAATCAGTATTTGTGCCCCCGCTAGCAGCCTGAGCATCTGCTACCTTTTTAAAAAATCACCTCATTGCTTCCTATCCTCCAGGGCAAAAAGTTTGAAGGATTCAGCATCCTCCAAAAACAGTCACAGAAGGAAAAAAAATGCGAATCTTTTCCATCTCAGTAAATTCTATCTATATAAAGATTAAATGAATAACACTTTAAAAATTCCTCAATGCAAGAAAATGCATGTCTCCAACAATGTATTGTCTGTCTTTATGCAGAGAAGATGGGGACTCACACTTTTGTTTTATTTCATTTCATTCTTGCAACTGTGTCTCCTTTGCAACATATTACCATATAAAAGAGATATGGCATATATATAACTCTAGAGAACAAAATGCCAATATTTCCCCTCTCTCTGGAATGGTTTTCGTATCTTTTTTTTTTTCTGTCTCAAAACACCTCTCCAGTGAAAGATAAGACATATTTCCCCTGAATTAAAGGGAATTCTGTGCTAAAATAGCTTGCCTGAATCCATGCAGAGCCCATTTTTTTAAAACTTCATTGCAATATTTGGTCAGCAGCTCTCCCCACTCCACTCCTTCTATCAGCAGACTTTCCCACCTGAGTCTCCGTCACCATATACCTTTGCCCTCGAGCTTTTACCAGCCATTTCCTTTATATGTTTACACTTAATTTGATTCCATCCTTCATGCTTTTTTCATTATTCTGAGTTCATCCACACCACATAAATTATCACCTTTGTTTTCAGTTCCACATGTGCCCCATTCACACCAATTCCAAATAAATACTTCTGATTCCCATCCATTTAAAACAAATTAATTCATATTCTCACCCCCATCCTCGAGCCCTACCCCTACCTCCCCTCTCGTCTATTTCTCTGTCTTACAGCACCTCCTTTTCCTCCCATACTTGTTTGTGAGGAAGGTTTTACAGGGAAAATGCTTCTGAGTAGTCTCAGGAAAGCTGTACTCTGCATTACTGCCCACCTCCGTGGGCCAATGCTGGAGGGGCCAGTTGTCTCCATGAGCATCATCACCCCACACCCACTTGCCAACCACTAGGAGGGAAGAAAGAAAAGCTTCTTATGTTTTGGTGGCACAGGATGAGTATCCCTTATGTGAAGTACATGGGGCCATAGGTATTTCATATTTTGAAATTTTTTCTGATTTTGGAATACCTGCAGACACATAATGAGTGATCCCCTTTATGTTTTATATTCACCTTATACACACAGACTGAAGGTGATTTTATACACTATTTTGAGTGTGCCCGCATTTTGACGGTGACTAGTCCCACGAGGTCAGGCATGGAATTTTCTATTTGTGGTGTCATATAGGTTCTCAAGAAGTTTCAGACTTTGGAGAATTTTGGATTTTTGGATTAAGGGTACTCAACTTGTATGTAACTCTGGCTAACTGGCTCATTTCTAGTTTACATAAAGCTGTTTTTCACTCAATTATGTAATAATAGTAATAACTACAATCAACAACAGTAATAACTACAGCAATACTACTACTATTTTAACAAGCTTTCATTTTTTTAATCAATTATCACTCCTCAATGTCAACACCAATAGTAATAACTACAATCAACAACGATAATAACTACAGTGAGCCCACTTCTATTTTTAACAAGTTCTCACTATCTACCAAGTGGTTTGCTTATTTAATCTTCAGAACAATTTATGAGGTAGAGGCAATTGTCCCTATTTTACAGATGAGGAAATGGAGACTCAGAGAACATAAGTAATTTATACAGATCAAAAGTCTAGAAACTGGTAGAACCGGAACACAAACCCAAGTGTACCTGGCCACAAAGCCCTGCTGTGAACCACGATGCTGCCTTTCTAATAACGCTTGGTGCCTCTTTAAGTGAATTCCCCACGGAGGAGTCTTTCCACTGCGATCCACCATAAAGCATGAGGTGGTTGCAGGTGCTGGGTAGTGTAATAAGCTCCACCTTGGTAATCACCCTGCATAGACAATGTTCACAAAACAAAGCACCAAATAATGCTTCAGTTGTAATAGTTACCCTTTTGACAACTCTGTTGGCAAGAAGGGATAGAAAGAAGAAAATGCTTTGGATCCCCAAAAGAATCTCTGCATCCCCAGCATGCTCCAGCTTCCATATAAGGCAGGATGTAGCCTGTCTTAATGTCAGCAATTTAGGAAGGTGTCCATGATCGTGAATTCTACAAACCTAACACATCCCAACATTCTGGCCTCATAGAGCTTCATCTGGTTTCTGGGGTAGAGGTGGACAGGAGATGAGTCATGCGCGGAAGCCAGGGAGCACTGCAATGTCTTGTCATACTTTACCCACTGAATTTACAAAGGAATGTAAATAAAAAAAAAAAACACTTTCAGGACAATAGCAGGAAGCATTAGCCTTGGTGTATATGGAGTGGAGAGCTAGAACCCACATTCTGATGGGAAACCATGAATGGAACTCTACACCTGAGCCACAGGATTCAAAAGTTATGTTAGGAGACTAGACCATGCACCAAGCAAAAGCACATGGGAAACTATGTTCACAATTACAGGAATGCACGCCTAAGTCCTGTATGCAAGGAAGCAACCTCAGTTCTCAGCATCCCATGGAGTAACTTTGAGGTTCAAAACAGTGATTTCTTCTAGTTACATATTATGTGTTCCTACTTCAGGAAAGTTCTTGCATAATGCGCAAAGACATTCCATGGACCACCAGATCATCAAAGCTGAAAGAAGCCTCAAGAGCCAGATTATTTGATTATTATTATTTGACCATTTCCAGATGTGGAAAATGAGGCCCATAGAAAGAAAGAAACACACTTGAGGTCACAGAGCTAGCTAGTGGTAGAGTTAGAACCCGAACCCAGGTTGCTCTGATTTTCCAGTGCACACTTCCTTGGTTGCACAGTTCCCAACCCCCACAGAGCACCAGACACTTCTCCTATCTCCTATGCTATTACCCACTTCTCTCTGAGAACACTCCTATTCTCTCAATTATACCTTTGGAGATTTTCTCTATTTGGCTTGCATTGTGCAAGCCGTAAGCAAAAGCCATGTGAGTAACATACTGTTAGCCACCCACTTAAAAACCACCCATCACAGCAACTGGCCCTAGTAGCACCCCAGTAGACCAAGAAGATCCAACCTCAAAGCAGAGAACAAAGACCAGATTAAGGATATTGCCGATCTCTCTCTTTTCTGTGTAAACCCCACTCTTCCAAATGATCCCACTACTCAAAAGATCAATACGAGTCCTTGGAATTGCCACAGACATCCTGAGTAAAATATACAGTCCCCATCCCTCCTCCATTCGCCCCTACCACACACATAGCAATGTAATCACTTTAGCAACTTCTCAGTAACAAGCTCATTAAAAAGCAATTCTGCCATCTCTCCATAAAGCACGCGCCAGAGAACAATGCAAAAGAGGAGATGCCAATTAATTATAGAATGATCACATCTAATGAACTCTGAAACCCTCCTGCTGTTGGTGACTTTGATGAAAAATCAGGGATGCTAGGAAAACTGTGAATAGGGACACCCGAGCTACCTTGTTTAACTGTGAACACTTTCAATGTACCTTCTCGGATTCCAGTGTTGATCAAACCTGCAGAGCTACACTCATAAAACAATGACAAGAGCCTCTACCACGTACAGCTGTGAGTCACGTTAGCAGAGCCCCCTTCCGTCAGCCTCAGAACCCTTTGATTCTAAGCTGTGGTTGGCTCAGAGCCAGCCGGTGACAAACCCATGTCCTGTGCTGAGGACATCCTGAGGTCTTAGGGTAAAGAGTGAGTCATCCCACTTCCCCACCCGGCCCTCCTGCCTATCATCTCCTCATGGGCACCAAGGCCACTTCTTAGACAAAGAGGAACCCTTCCCACCAGGAGGCTAAAGCAGGGGAAAGAGGAAGAAACCACATGCGGCCAACTTGTACCACTACCTGTGTGAGTCCTCTGGTGGGCCTTTAAGTGGGAGCTTTTTGTATAAACTTTCCGGCACCCGTTAAACTGACAGCGGTGGACCCTCTTCTTGTTCTCGGGGCATGCTTCCGCCCCTGCCCCTCCTTGTTCACTGTCGGCCTGTTCACTCTTAACTGCCCCAGCTGGCGCCACGGCGGCCGCTGCCGCCGCCACCCCTCCCACCTTTACTGAGCTGAGCGCAGCCTTCTTGGCCACCAGTTTCAACGTCACCGTGCCATCCACGGCTGAGAGAGTCTGTGAGGTTTTGACCAGATGGCGGCTGAGCTCAGGGGACGATGGGGGCGTTAATGAGGTCACTGCGTTGAGCTGGGCCTGGTTGACGGCTGTGTAGCTGTCTAGAGAAGAGCTGGTTGGCTGGAGGCTGAGGCAGGTCTCAGATAGCAACTTGTCCCGAGAGAGCAAAATGTCCACTGCAGAGCTCTTCTCACAGATGGTGGCTTCCACTGGGAGCAGCAGGGGGTCTAAGCGCCGGAAGCTTTCCTCAATGCACGGGGGAGGAGAGGCATGGAGGAAACAGTCCAAGTCCTCACCAAAGGTCTCCGAGATCCGCCTGGGCTCCGTCTGTAGGTAGCGTTCCAATTCAAGGCATGTCTGCAGAGAGGAAGGAAGAAAGGAGAGAAATAACCATCAGAGGCAAAGAACACCAGGAGGCCACGTGTTGACAGGCAGAGGGGGAAGAGCAGAGAACGCTTTTGTGGCTAGTACAGAAGTTCTTTTGCTAAGAGGCCTGACCCTGTTTTTACTCGCTGGATACTTCTGAAGGGTTCAGAAGGGTCACATCCTAAGACTTCAACTTCTGTAGCTGAAGGAGAGCTAGAGTCTCAGAAGGACTATCTATCTCACACCATGAAGATCACAGAGAACATCAAATGCTAAAGTGATGATCTCCTGCCCCTCAGTCTAGCTCAGCAGGTAAGATACTTCGACTATCCCTAGGACTTCCCATGGGAGCAAGATGCAGAGACAAACAGACATGACTCCTCAGTGACTCATTTCAATTTTCAAAACAGACTTGAGCAAGTCACCAAAAGAGGTTAATTTTTCAACTTGTTCTAAAGAACAATCCATGTCCACTCAAACCATGTCCAGCAATCCACCAACAGTGAACCCTGACACAGCCATGGGCTCCCCAACCAGGAGGAATGGATATTGTTCTAAAGAATGCCTACTGTAAACCTTCCAGGGACAAGACAATACCTGTGTTGTTTACAGCAATTTATTAAAAATACGACTGCTATATACTACGTGGCAAGGGGCATGAATCCCATTACAATGGTTTAGCATCTCTGACTATACGATGCGTTCAAATGTAGCTACTGAGACCTGTTAAACACAGGACCCGATTTATCTCTACATAAAATTTTCACATGGTGAAGTAATCCCAAAAGTTTACTTTCAGCAAATCTTCACCCATAGTACTCATAAGTCTTTGTGAGAGGATAGAAGCACTTCTATGTAAAGTAGTACTTAAGAAGTCTGTGTTCTAAAGCTCTCCTCATTTAAAAATTCCACTGTTCTAGACTCTTATATTAAACCATGTTACCAACTTGCACCACTGGCCCAATCTGCTCCATCTCTGGCATTCAGCAAGGAAAACACTAATAGCAAATTTAAAATGTGACTAGCTCCAAATTTACTGCCTCCGTAGTTCTGACTCTAGGCTTCTATTCTGTTAAGATATTTTAATGATATGCCTAGTTGTATTGTATCTGTCAAGGAGTTTATTTTGGTGACATTTCAAAAGGTTGGTTTTTAATCAGACTTCTGGTAAAACTCTGCATTATTGGATAGAAAACCAAATTCTTAACTGTGAATAAGCCTTGGGCTTCATGGTTGATTTTTAAGAATATGAACAAATGAATGGTTCCAATTTTCATTCAGTACTGAAGTCACAAGTGTTCATTCAGCCACTGTGCTCACAGCAAGATACAGGGCTTTGTATGTAAAAGACACAGGAATAGATCCATGTGATGTATACGCAGGTACAGAATAAACATTCACAAGCATAGCAGTGTGATACCAAAGAAATAACACACTGCAAGGTATGTTGGAAAGCTGTTAGGTGATCAGTGGGTAATGCACTTTCTACTCCAATATGAAGGTGTCCATCAAGGAAAGCTTAACTGGGAAAGTAATTTTTTATTTTGTTTTACATATTGATTAATTAATAGCCCTGGCTCAGTACCTTCCTATCATTTTATATTAGGAACCAATACTGCAATGTTACCATCTTCTCTGGTCTAGAAATTGGTATTATCCTCACTTGCCCCTTTTACAAATTCCATGTCTCAAAATTTTCCCTTCCTTTTTCCATTTTATTGGTAGAAATCATTATTTACTTCTCCCCAATACTGAAACCCATAGCTCCAAACCGTTTACTTCTTGATTATAACATCCAGAAGTGTCTGTTAAGCTTCCCCTTCCCCCTTTAAACCATGACCTATCAAGCACAGTACACCTAATGGGTACATATCTGATAGAGATATAATTAACTGTATACTATTACTTTGGTCATTCTACCTCCTCCACTCTTCAAAAGCCAGCTTCTGACACCCTACTCTGGTACCTACCTTGGGGTGGAAGTAAAAATTTGCTGTTTAATTTCCAGATATTTGGAGATTTTCAAGCTATCTTTTCATTATCGGGTTCTTGTTCATTTGTGATCAAATAACATACTTCATAGGATATGGAGGCTTATGTGATGACCCAAAGTATGATCCACCTTGCTGAGGCTGGCACTCTTAGAAATGATCACTAATACATGTCTCTGGGACAGCAACATTTTGAAATGCTTCTTGAGCTTTGCCCAAAGAGAAGAACCAGATCTTTAAGACATGGATATGTTCCAAGTTAAAAAAAAAAAATTAGCTGAATCATGGGTTATAGGATGTCCTTGAGGTCATTTCCTGCCTCCCACACAAAGACTAAATCACACGCCCAGTCACTACTGTCTATGGATAGAGCTTTAATATGTCCTGTCCCCTACATACTCTCCAGGGCAAAGATTTGAAAGTCACTAAGAAATTGACTGATAGGAGGCTCATCTCTCTTCATAGAGTTCTGACTGAAATATTCTAAACACATTTATACACTGTTCTGGGAGGATTAAAAAATAACCTTCCCAGTATTCTCTGATCAACATCCCAGGAGCGATGAGTCCTACATATGACCTAAACACAAAGAGACCTCAGTCACTAAAATCTGGTCCCTGTCAGAGAGACTATAACTCGCAATACAGATGTAAGGGATTATTATTCCATGTGAGAGTTAGAGAACCAGGAGTGCCCATTACAGGGTTCTACATATCTCTGTGAACTCATTATGGAGATATTTCTGTCTTGAGAAACCCACCTCTTATAATATCTGCTGAAGATGACACTTAGATAGAGAAGAACTTGTCAAATGGAACCTAGAATGAGAGGTTTAAAGATTTTCTCATCAAGAGTGTGGAGATTAAAACACTAAGGATAAGGAGGATTTTAAGATGAGATTACTTCCAAGCCAAAGGGAACATTTATTTCCATTGTTAATTGGAAATAACTCTGAGACTTTCTTAATCAATGTCCATGATGTTTAATTGGAGTCTGAGGTATCAACATTTATTCGTGGATTTTTTTTTTTTGTAGAACCCTCAGTGGTGCAAGGGAAGGGGTACAAGGGAAGGGGAAGGGCAAGAAAGAAGTGAATCTAGCCGGGCGTCACACGCTTGTAATCCCAGTACTTTGGGAGGTGGAGACCGGAGGACCCGGGTTCGCGGCCAGCCT